>BSBM01000528.1:1800000-2052500 GCA_027924585.1 Larix kaempferi
GTTCAAATCCTTCTCCTGCGCTGCAGAATGCCCACGATGATTGCAACACTTCCATTTTACCGGCCCCTGGCCAGAAGACACAGCCTGACCAGAGTTCTCTAAATTTTCATTCTGGATACTGCAGCAACCAGGAGGGCCTCTGCCTGACAGTCCCTCTCGACCCTTTTTGCCGAGCCATCCCTTGAACCACCATCTTGTCCACCAGAGCAACCTCTACAAGCCATTGCTCGCTGTCTAAGATCTGCGGAATGGAGAGAAGGTTCAAAGTTCAGACTATAAACGTGCTGCGAATTGAGAGCGAAGGTTCCCATAATACAAATCATGGCAATCTGCCAAGACAACTTCCAACTGTCCATCGTGCCCAGAGCTTTTAAAGCCCACATGCGAATTTAAAAGTAAGCTGGAGCCGTCAAAAAATCCAGTGGGGAGTCATAATTGAAGTTGCAAATTTTCCTCCCTTGCCTATAGTTGTGAGCTGTGCAATCCCGTGGGGGGAAACGAAATACTAAGGAGAGGGGCTCGCGCTGTCCTAAGGTATCAAAGCATTATAAAAAAGCTCATTATTACAGAGAATTGAGCCATAAGGGACATCAACACCAGTGTTTGCCAGTTTGTCCGCCTGCCCATTGTGCATTCTCAGGATGTGTAGGAAGTCTAGATGATGGAATTCCTTGTTGAGACATAGCAGGATTTTGTGCATTTTTTTATGAAGGTCGCTTCCTTGTCCCCACAATGTTTCTTGCATCCCTAATGATAATAAGAGAGTCTCCTAAAACTGCAAGTTCCTTTATTCCCAGGGAATTGGCAATCTCAATCCCTTAACTGCAAGTTCCTTTATTCCCAGGGAATTGGCAATCTCAATCCCTTTAATTAGGCCGAGCTATTCATCCCCATTATTGGTTTTTCTACCAATCCCCTAAGGAAATTCCTTCAGTATTTCCCTTGAAGTCAAAGAGCACTCCCCCGCGCTTGCCAACCCTGGTGAATTTTTGGACTCTTTCATATCTCACATAATACTTTAATTACAATAAAATAAAAATAATTTTTTTTTTATATTATTTTTACTAAATAAACATAATATATAAAACATTTTTTTAGCTCATCATAACATTGAATATTTTTATTTGGCCCAACTAACAATTTCAAAGTTAGAATATCAGGCTCAAGTAATAATTTTTTGTTATATTTTTTTTATAAATAAACATAATATATGAAACATTTTTTTGCTCATCATAATATTAAATATTTTTATTTGGCTCATCATCATAATTATTGAATATTTTTATTTGGCTGATCATCATAATTATTTGGGCCAAGTAACAATTCCAAAATTAGGGTATCACACCCAAACTTTAATTTGCATTATCATGGCTCTGTTTCTGTGTTGCATGTGCATAATGGACTAAATTTTTGAGAGCTAAGAATGCCTGCTAATGTTGGAGATTGGAAGCCGCATGCATAATACTTTTAAATTACCATTTACCATTCATGAAATGGTCAGGAATAACAAATTTGTGAAATTTGAAATGTTTGCAGCCGAACTAAATTGCAATATACAAATTCATTGAATGCCAAATATCAAAGAAGACAAAGACGTCGGGTTTGAGTACGCGTTATCCCACGTGATCATCAGGATTTCCATGGGGAATAAAGGGACAATAGAATAGAAACAAAAAATAATTTGGCTTGAAAAGAATTAAACAACAACGGATTGGATTAAACTGTCGGTGGATTAAATATGCAATTAAACAGTTGATTCTATTAAACCTGATCCGGACTTTACAGCGTTGAAGTTGTATGCCTGCTCACCCGCATGCTCAGTTTTGCAGGAATGTTTGAATTCCTCATCCATCTAGTGGCCTGTAGTGCTGGGAAATAGAGCCGAGAGGAGGGCTATCTGCAATGCAAAACTTCTAGTCCAAGCAATTTGCAGGCTCGCCACACCTTCATCCTGGAAAATCCAATCCAATCTAAGCCTGAAATGGTTGCATTAATAATATTTGGGTAGCCAAATTACTCCCTAATTGAATTACTTGTAGCAGTTCACAAGAAGGAAAGAGGTATAGCTAACCCCATTATATGAAGCATATCAACCCTGAAACTGCATCGGAGTTGCCACCATTGCATTCTCCCCCATTGATTGCTTAAATAGTTGCCCCGAATCCTTGCCCAGATGTAATAGCAGAGTGGCAATTGCTATCAACCATCCAAAACCAGACTGCAGTCTTCCATGATATTGAATCATCCTGAGCTAGGGTCTCAGGGTTATTCAGCCCATCGAAGCTCAGGTAATCTCCAGCTGCACCATAATTATAATTCCTACGGAAGTACTCACAACAAAACAACGATGGTAAGTCAACATTCAATACAGATTCAAATTCAATAAATATCATGAGAAAAGATTTATAACTAAAGTCAGTTGACTCTGATAATTATAGACAAACATATAAAAATAAATACCATGAGAGTTGAATGGGGCCACGCCCATAATATTGTATTCCAGTTACGCAGGTATATTGTGTGTTGTTGGAATCACATAAGTCTCTTTTCTCTATCTCCTCGATGTAGCAAAAACCTGTCAATCAATCATTATATTTGTTAACATAGATAAACAACTAGTTCCGAACATCTATCAATTCAGAAATCATGTTAATGAAAAGAGCAAGTATGTGAGACGTACTGCCAGTCTCATGCACAACGATGCCGAAGAAAGCAACGAGTTCTCTCTTATTGTTATCAGAGCTCCCAGTGGTGCCAAAGTCAGGGAATGCATTGGCCGCATTAATGAAGTCATTGTATGTATAGAAGTTCTTCCCTGCGCAACTATCATCAGCACCAGATAAAATTCCATTGAAGAAATCTTGGGTAGCAATATCACCAACATCTCCTCGGCAGATGGAAACAACATAAAGAGCAAGAGCAAGCCAGAATTAAAACACTCCGGATATGAGTTGCCATATTAGAGGCTAATGCCTATCACTACTTTTGTTATCGCTAAGACAGGAATGCCTAAAGAAATGTGATGCCTGCGTGGCAGAAAATAAGGATCCTTCCTGCTCATAAAACGAGCACAATCATATCAGAAAACAAACACAACCTCGATAGAAGCTTTATAAGATCACTGCAATACTGAAAGAAAAAAATTAAGAAGAATATATATATATATACTCGACATCAGGGCCTGCGCTGTGTGGGCTTTCAGGCATATTTGAGTGGGGATTCTTTTGAATAATGTGTAGAGAAAACAAGGGTGGAACAGTTGTAAGCCATACAACCTCAAAATCTCCTACATGGGGACTTTGATTCTCTGAAACCCTAAAACCTGTTATAGAGATATATACAGAACACATGGGGTTCAACACCTAGGATCAAGCTGTATAAATAAAAATTTCATATGAAAGCCTTCAACGCCTCGGATCAAGCTGTATAAATAAAAATTTCATACAAAAGAAAAGCAAGGAAATCTTACCTCCTCATAAAACTGTGCAAGGCGTTGGACGTCAGTTATTTCTCTCACCACATGATCGAGATAAATTCTGGCCATGGAAATGGAGGAAGAAATCACATTGCAACTCCGCTTCTAATCTCTGGTCGTCATTGGAATAGAAGGACATAAATGTTTGTTGATTCAATTTCAATATCTAGTACAATTTAAAAGCTTCCTGCCAAAATACTTTGTGAAAATTGATGTTGTCATCGAACTCCACAACTCATTCATCCAAGCTTTGTAGAACCGAGCCATGTGATGGAAATTTGTTTATCCTACAGGTGGAGGACATGCATTCAACTGCATGCAAACATAAATCCATGCATGGAATCATTTGATTTGAAGTTGCAGCCCTCAAAAATTGCAGGTGATTGCTTGCACCACAAGTAAGTTAGTGAAGTTTCAGTTAAAGTTTTAAGGTAAGGTTTTATTTTTTTATCTATTTATTTATTTATTTTAACCTCGTGAGAAAAAATAGTCAATTCAAAGGTATTATCCAATTATAAAATAGTAATTTCTTTTATCTAATTAATTATAAATACAAATTTTATGTTAACATTAATCTAACTTTAGAAAAAAAATATATTGATTGCAATTAATAGAAATAATCGGAACATATACTTTCCTGCCCACGCACTAAAAATATATATACATCTTCTAATTGTGATTCACCTGCATTAGATTATTTATTTGAAACATGGTTGTTGGTATTATATATAGCGATTTCACCACCTGGCTTGTTACTAATGACTTGAAAGATTTCTTTTAAGAAATTGGTTATTAATAATATATATGACTGAAAATGATTTGTTACCTATTTCTTATAAGAAGAAAAAAATAATAATAAAGTTAATTTACAAATAAATATTTTTTTTTATAAAGATTATATAAATTATTTAAAAAAAAAAATTGTATGATAAAGATGTACAACTCAAGATTATAGTAATTTATAACATCAAATAATTATATATTTCTTATAAAGTAGGTTATTGATATTTTTATTATTATTATTTGCATAAATGTATAAGGATTCATTTAAGTTTAATTCTAAGTATAAGTTTAAGCTTAATTCATTTAATCTTAATAAAAATTTTATAATCCAAATGCAATATAGTGTAGATATAATAACTTAAAATTAGTAAGTCACATGTATGAAAAAAAAACCAAATATTAATAAAATTAGTTTACAAATAAATTATATCAATAAAAAAATTCATTTATAATAATAATAAATTAGTAAAAAAATTATAATGTAGAAGTGGAAAGAAAAACAATAAATAAATAGATTAATAAATAAGCTAATAATACTTTAAAATATATTAATAAGTATATTAAATTTTATTATAAATAAATATTTTTATAGCAATTTATATATTAATTATTAAATGGAATTAAAAAAAAAAACAATTTTATTTTGGATGAGGAGATATTTAAATTTTTAATTTCATATTAATTTAAATAAAATTAAAAAAAGCCACATTTAAAGTTTTAAATGCATGAATTTATAGATTTATTTATAATTTTTTTTATATAAGATAAATAAAATTTGTAATGTATGTAAATACCAAAAAATATTATATTAAATATGATTAATGACTCATATTTCATTAAATTTATTTTTCTTAATTAACTATAATGTTTTAGTTTTAAATACATGATTGATAATATTTTTTTATTATATAAATGATAAATAAAATTTTTAATGTATGTAAATAAAAACAAATATTCTATTAAATAGGATTAGTGAATTATATTTCATTAAATTTATTTTTCTTAATCAATTATAATCTTTTGTTTTATTATGTATTCATTCATAAGCCATCGATAAAATTGAAATAAGATATAAAAAAATGTTTTAAATCATTAAATTTGTCATAATTGAATGAAGTGTAATATTATTATTTAATATAATTACATTTTATAACTTTTTCATATTTGATATATATTATATAAATTTAAAATTATATTTTATTTTGTATTATTAAAAAATAATATATCATAAATAAGAATTAATTAAAAAATTTAAACATATAAAATTAAAATTTATTATTAAAAATTTAAATCTATTTTATATTTTAATACATATAATAAATTAATATAATATAATATAAAATAATATAATATATAAGATATAAAATATAGTAATTAATAGTATATATATTTTTATAAAATAATAAGAATAAAGTTATTTAGTGTTAAAGCTCATTATTAATATTGTGTAAGATTAGACATTTTAACAATAAAAAAATTTCTTCATAATTACAATTAATTATTAAAACTAGTACAAATAAACATTTGGCTTTTTATGATTTTTATATATTTATTTTATTTTATTTTTAAATTCAATTTTATATATAACAATTACATTTTAAATCAAGATGAATATAATCATTTCATACATTTTAAGTAATAAAAAAGTTTAATATTTATATTTTTAAAAAATTAAAAAATATATTTTATTTTTTATATGCTATTTAATATGAATATTTTATATAACATTATAGAATTTTATAATTTTTTTTGTAAAAATTGCCACCTAATTAAAAGTAAAATAAAGTTGCCCGTGTGTGGCTTACTAGTGGTTCAGTTGTTATGAAGTCACAGTTGTAAATGGAGGTCATGAGTTTAAATCATACCCGGCTTTACCAGTGTCCCATGCTTGTGGGGTGTGTGGGGCACCTAGGGGTACAGTGGTAGCCGGATTGGATCCCTGGACCCCATGTCACTCGATTACGAGCCCAGTCTCCACTTACCAATTCCCCTAGTTACAAAAAAAAAGTGAAATAAAATTGAATGCAAAGTGATTGCTATATGCACAAGGAAATAATAATAAGATGATTCATAAGATGTTTAGCCAATAATAACTATAACCTATTTTTCGAAATTGAAAATGTTCCCTTTATTTGTCAAATCAATATAATATTAAATGTTAAGAAAATTTTCAAAGGTTAGTAAATATTTTCAATTACACATTAACAATAAGTTATAAGTTTGCTCTACATGTTTTAGAAAAAAGTGTATATAAAAGATTTTCAATTTCTTATAACATAGAAAAATATTTAAAAATTCATTGCCATTTATTAAAATAAAATTTTTAATTTATTAAAATGCATTATAAATATTCATTCATTACAAAGAGAAGGAATCATTATTTAATGAATTTATGAGCCAACAGTATCAAGTTCACATCCATGTTGAAGGATCTACAACAATCTTCAGCATTAGCAGCCATTATTAGAGCATCCATATCAATGTGGTTAGAGTCTGCACATGCCAAGCATGCAGGCACTCTACACAAAACATACACACATTTAATTCTTTATGATTAATTCTGATCCGATCACTAAACGAGTAGATCACTATGTTCATAAACATTTATAATTATATGTTTCATTCATTTCCTTGGATACATATATATACCCAATAACAATAAGAGGTGGAGTACAAAGGTGAGAAAAATTATTTATTCTATTTTCATAATTTCCTTCAAAACAACAATAACAATAGAAGAGTAAGTGTGTATTAATCTTCATAAAATTTGGATGTAAAGAGTATGAGGAATTTAGATGTAGATGTAAATAATATGAGAAATTTAGATATAGATAATATGAAAAAAATATTAATAAATAATATAAATTCTCTCTTTTCCATTTCATAAAATTTAGATGTAAATAGTATGAAGAATTTAGATATAGATGTAAATAATATGAGAAATTTAGATATAAATAATATGAAAAAAATATTAATAAATAAAATAAATTCTCTCTTTTCCATTTCTATCATAGATAGGTGACCTATAATTATAACATCGATGTGTTCAATTAACACTCACATCAGTGCATGACTTTATTTCATAACAATTTGAATCATAATTTTTTTTATATGACTAACTTTTATTGACACAATATTCATGACCATTTTAATGAACTTGCAACTAAAATTCTTTGTAATATCGAGGACAATCCTATGATTGTGATATGAAACTTTTGATAGTATAGTGCATATGCTATAATAAGATTGTTTTCCACCGTGCATAATGATCTGCATATAGGTATATGTTTAAACATGAACCATTAATTTTATTTTTGTTATTGTTTTTTATAACAAATTTGTAGGTAATACAAGAGCATGAATTTTTTTTTAATTGTTTTTTATAACAAATTTGTAGGTAATAGAAGAGCATGAAAATTTTTAATTACTTTAATTATAATAAGAATTTTCTCATATGATGTTTAATAATTTTTCTAGTTAGGTTTGAAATGTCTATGGCTATATATTAATAATTATTTAGTTGTTTTCACTACACAAGGAGGATTGATGCCCGGTTATTATTTGATTATTATTTCATGTAATAATTTGTAATATAAATGATCTTAAGAGGCAAGGTAGAATGAGAAGTCCATTTAAAGGGTTTGTAAACCATACATTTTCAATATTTTTGGTTATACATCATAAAGATCTTTATGCTTGTTCAACATAAGAGAGTTAAGAAATAAATTAAAAGGTCTTTCCAAGAACATGTGGAGCTACATCTTAATATTACCATATTGTAGAAGCACACTAATAAACTCTACTTTGGTTGATAAAAATTGAAATTGTTTGGATCCTTGGAGATACTAATGCCATGTTTTTGGATTAATGATGAAAATTGGTCCAATGTTGAACATGTTATGGAAATTGAGAGATTTTTTTTTGAAATCATCTATATAATTGGTGGTGAACTTGGAATAGTTCGAAAAAGTTTTATCTATTTGTATCTAAAATTTCTCTTTCAATAAAGTCATCATTAGTCAAATCCCTCTATCCCGATTCGTTTCAACAGGCTTTGGGAGACCCAAATTCGAACACCGTAAGGTAGTTGGGAGGAGATGCTTAAAATACATCCATGCTAAGGGTTGGTGTGGCCTAGGCTAGCTGTGATCCCTAGGTGATTTTGATGGATTAGATTCCCTTGGGTCAAAGTCTCTTAGACCACAAGCTAGTCCTGCAAGTCATGTAGCTAGTTTATTTCAATAGTAATTGCATTTAAAGGAATATAGCTAATAACCATGCATGCTTTTCCACATTTTTATTTTTCATCATTACAAACTATAAAAGCAAGCAAACAAATACTATGAAGAAGAGGGATTAATCAAAACTTTTTCTTGGAGTTTAGGGAAAATTTTAGGGGTGAAATTTAGTCCATGCGCTAATTTTGGATCCTTTTTTCCAAAAAAAGATTCATGAATTTCAATTTTTTCTAAATTGATTCACCCAAAATCCATGGGATAAAAAAAAAAATCTTAAAATCGTCAAAACTATTCAGAAACTACATACAACCCTTAAAAAATTGAAGTTTTTAGAAAAATATCGCCCAACATTTCATGGTTGGAAATTTAAGAATTGGTAAGATTTTCCAAGGTTTCTACACTTTAAGAAAATTATAGATCCTTAAAATTTTCCATGTTGGAGTTATTTCACTTGCGATCATGATTTCCTATTATCTCTTTATTTCAAATAATCGTCTTTCTGTATACTAGTTTATTGTGTAATGATGGAATTTATGCAAAGAATAATTTGGCTTTCCAATTTTCCAATGGGTGTTCTACACAACAGTTAAGTAATTTTTATTTTGGAGGAACTAACTAATCTGGAGGGATGATTAGAACAAAATGTCGAAATTCATAAACCTAGTGATATAAATTTTTAATTGTTGCTTATATGCTTCAATAAGCACCAATTCAAATATAGAAGGATCAATGCTATGACATCAGATGGCTTTTTGTTGGACTTGCATAAATTATTCCATCAATTTTTGGGATAACAACTATTTTGTTGTTGATTGAAAATACAAGAAATGCGTTGGTTATTGTATAGGGTCCTAATTTATTATGTAAAGCACTACCTATGCCGTCTTCAAAACCTATATTGGGATTTTGAGTAAATGTAGTTTTTATCACTTTCAAACCAATGATAATAGGGATTTGAACTACAAAAAATGCATTGGATCCCAAACCATGTCTCTGTTTGCTTTTAAAATCTTTTGCAGTTCGTGGTGATGACTATACATAGATGTCACATTAGTGCATATATTTGATTAAAGCACACTGACTTGTCCAAAGTCTAAACAAAGAAATGTCATGTTATTAATTTTTTCACAGTATCATTGGTTCAAAATATTCTTTATGAAGCACTCATGCATATATTACTTTATAGAGAACTGAGTAAAATAGATTTTTCCCTTAATAATAATCATTGTACCGTATTGTCTCAACGATGCACATATTAATTTGAAGCACATTGATTTGTTTAAAATTTAAATATTGAAACATCAAGTTATCAATTTATGCATGACTCTACAGTGCGCAATAGACTGTAATGAAGGACCAGTTGTCACATACCCAAAATATGAACATTTTATGTTATGAGAAAAACATTATGTTATATTTTATTGTAAAGTTTTATGATTATTGACCAAGAGGGGTCAAGGATGACTATAATTAAATACTCTGATATTTTATTATTAATAAATAAAAGAGGAGACAAATATCCAAAGGGGGTTGTTAAAGAGTGTTCACTGACCCACTAGGAGGAATGGACTAGGGTGGAGAGCAAACTGACACTTGGCACCAGCATCATTCACTTCTAGCTGTTGCAAGGGGCAACTTCCCTATTTTTATGGTCATGTTCCACATGGAACTGGAATAGAGAAGGTGGCTCAATAATGATGAAATTGACCAAAGACCTAGGCATGCTATTACATCCACCGAATTGGGCAGGAGGCTCACTAATATTTCCTTGTGATATTCTGAAATGAGAAAACAAAGGAATGCACAAGAGATTCGATGAGGGGAAGGCTAGGAAGTGATTGATAGAATTAACTCTGCATATCTGAACTAGTACTACTTAATGCATAGTTCAATATTGCTAAAGGCTGAAGTGATACCGTTGAGTAAAATAAGTATTACTATTGAGTTGCAGAGGAATTCATTCCATTCTCCACACAACATCTTCGTCTTGGTGGTTCAATGAATAGGCTTGGGGGTCCTAAGGAAAGTGGCTTGGATGTCTTCAAGAGAAGGTTGGGTGGAATAGGATCCTTTGGGTGTTTGTCCCTTCTTCAGTTACCAGGTTCTACATTGTTTCATTTATTTACTTCTAGCCTGCTAATTTAGTTCTGAAAATTGTCTTTTACTTAACTGCTAGATTAAAGATATTGAAATAATAGTTATTTTTGAATGAATACTGAAATGAATGAATAAATTGCTTTCTGTATTTTTCCACTCTCCGAAGAGACATACTCTAGTACATAAAGAATTGTTTAATAGTATGATTAGATTGATTCTCAAATGATAAATTGTATGATTCTGATTAGAACAGTGGTTCCCTTTTTTTGTAATATGAATTAGGCAGAAATATAAATGTAAACTGAATAATACTCAAAATTTCTTTTAGAGTATAATTTCTACAGTTCATGAGTGCCTTCCGAATAATACATAACTAATTCCAATCCCTTCATAATACTGAAATAAGATTTAGTTTTATAAATAAATAAACAGTATTTATACAATAAAATCATATAAGATAAATATACTGGTAAGTACAAATCATCGAGAGCACAACTATGTACTTATATATATTTTAAAACATAATCTCTTTCATCAACATTAATCTTCAAACAAATTACAAGTAAATAAAATGATCATACACGGGGTCTTTCCCATCAAAAGAAATTGAAGTATACAAGGTTGGGGATTTTTCCCATCATCAATATACTATGCAGAATGTCAACATAAAAGACCTATCTTTATCTTTTATAAAACACATATTATTTCTTAACATAAAAGGGTACTTAAAACCTAGTTATAACATAAACTGGAACATCACACAATGAAGTCCTTTATTTCTGAACGAAGTATCCATAAAGGATCAACATAAATAATAAACAAATCATCCATGAGTTAAACCCTAATACTGTTCGCTACTTCTCTAAAAGATCTTTAAGTATTACAACATATCAACTATACCCAGGGTTAAATCCTATAAACATCAACTAATAGCAGACTGTCTGAAATACATTCTTTTCGAACAATATTACTTGTAGAAGTACTTAATCATACAACAAGGGTCGAGACTGAAAGGACTCCCTTGTATTAGCTCTCTATTATAAACAGGGATATTACAAACCCTAGCTATTTTATCATCACATATATTATTGTTACAGGGTTAAAAGAATTAAAAAGGACTTTTCTTAAACTTCTAAATATTTCAACAGTTCACTAAGTCGCACTCGACTTGTCACTTGTGTTAATCAAACAAATATTACATGAAGGAATTAGGGTTTAACAACTTCCCTTATTACAATGTAATCCCTAAAAATTCCAAACGAAAGAACAAGTCAAGGGTTCGACACTAGCTAGGTTCACTCGGAAGCCCATAAGTTAGCTTTTAAAAATAACAACAAAATTTCCACTACTCACAGCATATTCACACATAGGGCATGCCCGAGTTCTTCTTCACAACTAATGATTCAATTACGAGCTCAGCTCATTAACTTATCACCATATGTTTAAATCATTTGAAACATGGTTCGAGTAATCCTTAGAGTCGTAATGGCTTAAATTTCTTTATTTAAAATAGGAATAACAGAGGGGGCTTTGCCCATACTCATCACATATTTAAAACCGCAGAGAATTCCCAAATGGGTTATCTTCATGCCCAGTTTCTATTTTTCAACTAAATGACTAATGCAGGGTTCAACCTTGACGACCTCAGAAATTCATACATACACAAGAAGTTAACAACAGAACTCGAATTCCTTACTAAAGTATTTTTCCAAACAAGGTTCATAAGAGCCGTAGCTCGAGGGTAGAATACACTACGTATTTCTTTTACAGAGTTTCCAAATGGATTACAACATGTCCAAATAAAATAGTAAAAACAAAATACATGTTGGAACTGCATCTCGACGAAGTCACACAGATCGGCATCAATGCCCTAACATCACCATTCATTTCAAGAGTCACGAATAGGGTGTCCAAGAGAATCACTGAGGCTTACTAGGGCCGTAAGTCTAATTTATCCCTCAGAAGAAACCACCTCACTTTTCCAACGTTGGCAAGAGGCTAACCTGACACACTATATCAACATAAACGATTGGTTAAAAGATTTAAAAATCTAATGCAAATATAAACAGTGTTTATCACTGAATCTTGTAAATCTCAAACTCGAATTATGGCTTACCTTCGGTTCATAGTATCACGCCTGGAGCAGTGTTACGAGCTTCGCCATCGAACTCTGAGGATTACACATTTAGATGTCAAACTCCTGGAATGTAGGACTTGAGGTTCACCATCGAAACCCTGGAAGGGTTAAAGCATTTCAAAACCCCGATAAAACCGAGAGCCTCTCGGCTCCTACCATAAACATGCAAATGAATGGAGTTAAACACTACCAAGTGAACTTTCAATGCGTAGCTAGGGTTTACATAAAACCCCATGCCATCACGTGAAAAAACGCCACTGGGATTGCCACTGTGCATCCCACTAAGGAATACATTAAATTGCATTTAAGTTTTACTATGTCGAGGATCGATACACCTACCAGTAGTGTAATCCACCATGGTTAAATCTTATGCGATGACCTATAGTCGAGAGCCCAGTTTTGGTTACCAATTCTAATCATATAATGAAATCAATAAATCGAAGTTGTGAACTATAGTTTAAAATAATATAGTAAGTATGTAACCGCCACCATATAATTACAAAGGGGTTTCAGCATAGGGGATTCACATGATTAAACATAAAAATTAAACAAGTGTTATGACATAGTATATCAATCCCTTAAAACAATTTTAGTGCAAGCATATTCTAACATGGAATAAGAGACATTTATGTCCTAAAGTCCTAACTATTACTCATTAAAAGATTCATGGTTATAATTGTCAAGATATCGTATTTAATAGCATAACTAGGGTATGCTTCTGAGTACTAAGCTAATAACTTTACGTGCAAGCCCACGAAGTAGATTTTAACTTAAGCATTGAAGACAGAATGATGTACGCCACTTAGATATTTTTTATTGTCAACTCTTAAAAATGGAATAGCATAATTCTTACTGTTGTATAGAATAATCAATGCGTTAGCTAGATAATAGCTAAGTAAGCCATGGGGTACCCTTAGGACCCCTTCATCCAAAGAAAGAAATAATTAGAAATCATATTCATGAATACAGCTTTAGAATCACATCATTTTTTATTACGACTTTAAAATGATAAATGTTTTGCTTAAGCAAACATTCAGACGACGAAAATAGATGCATAGACCTAGAAGTAGTCACGACATAACAAAAGATTACAGCTTTACTACATTTCAACATATTTAAAATAACTGACGATTTCTGGTAACTAAGTATGTGTCGTCATAAACATAATTGAACTGTTATTGAAAAGATTAAGATATCATTAACATACTTTCCGCATAACAAAAGATATCATTAACATACTTTCCGCATAACAAATATTAGCATAAATTACTGCATAGAAAATTTTAAATTTTTGGTGAAATTTGGGGATGTTACATGAGTGCATCTATTACTTTATAGTGAACTGAATAAATTTAACTATTTGTAAACAAAGATTTTGAAATTCATCTCTCTCTCTCTCTCTCTCTCTCTCTCTCTCTCTCTATATATATATATATATATATATATAAGACATTGGTTTGCATTATTTTAGTATATGCACTAGTACTATAGTTTGTAAATCATATTTCATGATTTCTATATCTAACAAATCTTGGTTTTTCTTATAGAAGATGGCGAATAGAAGTTCAAGGAAAATAACTTATTGGAGTGAGCATGATGATAGCTCATCCAAACAAGAGAAGAGTGAATATTATTTATGTTTTTATTAACATCTTAATATATTTGAGTTATATGCAAGTTTAAATGAATGATTTGTATTGGTTAATATATGTCATGCAGAGAAAAAACTTGATGAAACTCAATAAGGTTACTCACAATCTATGTGAAAAAAAGCATATAAGCTTTATGGAAATGTTTCAAAGAGACAAACCAGTTCGATCAAATAGTAATCAGCATGAATCTTTTCTTTGTATTTTTACTAAAAATGAATTTCATAACGTAATTGCTAACATGTTTTAAACACTTGATTTCACATTTATTAAGGTTGTGAAGGGACCGATAATGAGAGAATGGAATCTCATCCTAAGAAACTAAAAATTATGAAGGATGATGACTTGGTCCTCAATCTATATAGAGTGGTTTTGGGAGTTAGTGAGAGGCGTAAAATGTTTTAGAAAATTATGACGGATACAGTGGAAAGAAAATATAGATGTACTTTCCACTTATAGTATAAAAATCAATCCATTGACTCCAAGACTCAATTTATATATATAAACTACAACAAGTGTTTCCATACCAATGGTTAGTGAGATGCATGCCACTTACGAGAGAATAAACTTACAATAAAAAAAGGCATCATATAAAAAGTATTATTACTAAACATGCTTTCCTATAATATGTCCCAGAAACTACAAAATTAGTTTTTTTTGTATATTTACTTCCATGTGAATTTATAAAAAAACAATTATGGTTTTCATTTTTTAGGAATATTATGAAAATGCCATAGGAAAAATGAGGGAAACCCAAACCATGCCAGTAGGGATGTCCAAAAGGTATACAAGGAGATGGTAAAAGAAATGAGCAATGGGATTTAATATATTTTAATCATACAAAATGGGATTTACCATAGTCATTTTCCAATTTCATGGAAAATCATATAAGGATGATAAACCCAATTTTACACTAAGACTTGATGACAAACACATTTATAATTTCGTTTTCTTATATCTAGAGATACAAGGAATATATATGATTTGTGGATAAGTCTATTATACAATTAGTGTAGAGTATACATTCTATTTGATATATACTATATTTCCTCCTTTTAAGTCAGGGTATGGTGTAAATTTTCCCTTGGGTTCAAAAAATATTGAAGAAATTAACAAATCAATTAATACACAAGAATTTCATGTTGGATATCCTTACATATAAGAAATATTCAATCTATACAATTCAATGAGATCATAATCCATAAAACTACTTGGAGTATAAATCCAAGATATATTGGTTTATACATTGGCATAATGAGATTTAAAAATTTACTAGTTCTTTCATCATATATTCATCGCCCATTGGCTCCTCCTCTACCAACACCATTAAATATTTCCTCCTGGAAAAAACAACCCATGTTTTATCTTAATAGAGATATCATGTGTTAGGATTTACTCCCTTACATGTACAATCTACTTATAAAAACTAGAGATCCCAATCCAAGAGTTGAAACAATTTCATCTATTTCTTCTTCTTCTTCTTACCAAAGATTTTTATGATGCATCCCAATTCGTAAACATAAGAATAAAACAAATTTGTAAAGTTGACATTGGCCTCCTATGTTTTTTCTTTTGCACTCGAGTTTCTAATGAAGATCAAACTACCTATAGAGATGATTGTTCTTTTCTACTTGAAAATTCTACCTTTCCACTAGAGAACAACAATATAATAGTTGATAGCTAAATTATTTATTGAATTGGACTTAATATGTTGAAAACCATTCAACATAACTAACATTAAAATTGATTATCTTTCACATCAAAATTTAGTTGCACGTGAAACTTTAGACTAAGATGTATTAGAAATTCAAAAGAATTTAAAATAAGTAAAATATTTTAAAAAATAACATGTAAAGGTGAAATCAAATTAAAATAAATAAATCAAGAAGCAAACTCATTTCTTTGGTTATGTTTCTAGAACACTTTCTGCAAGTCTAGTCCTTTTCATATGTTGATGACTAGTTCCAATATGACTTATCTATTTTCTCATCCCTAAATTGAAAAATGACAAAAGTTTTTTGAAGAGAAACAACCTCTTCTTTCAATGAAAATCTTTAGCTAACAATGCACTCAATCCGAAGAAGTTGCAAAAAAGAAAATGTTTAAAACATAACATGGGTAAACAATAGCAACTCCATTTATGTTTGATTATATTCTTTAGATTAATCCGAAGGGTATGATGATTTTAAACATTGATAGAAATCCTGATCGTACCCATACTATCGAAATTTGAACAAATCATTATTTGACTTTGAAAAATATTAGTCCTTATTATTGAATTCATTCTTAGACATATGGATTGAATTGTTTTAGATTTTGGAGGACTTCTAATTTTGAAGAATTTCACCAAGATATCTATCAACGCAAAATTTTAGATTTAGGTCAAGCCATCATGACTAAATTTACCCCTAGTGACATCACCAAACAACATGCACTACAATCAAAATACCTTCTAACGAAGGTTATAGCGGAGGTTTTTAGTGTTACAAGTTTGGAAAAAAATGTCATAAAAACCTCCTCTAAAACCTTTGTTAAGTTGGTATAGGAGATTATAATTGATATTCATTATAAGTAAAAAAACTATGTGGATGGAGGTTTTAGGAGATGCTTTTTTCTTAGTGCTTTATAATTTTATAATGTGCATACGTGCGTTGTGAATAAATAAATACACCGGTACATATATTTCAATATATACATATCGATAATTATATAATGTTGTCACTACATCAATGTGTCTTATGTATATATGCACCCGTGTGTTTCTCACATATGTACCAATGCATACACTCATTTACAAAGAAACGGTACACATATTGTAGCAATAAGCACCGGTGCATATATTATCCCAAAGAGGTATGGTGTTTACAATTTGGAAAAAGCACTGGTGCTGATATTGTATTATATATGCACTATTGTGTATTTTTCATTACAAGATAAACCATGCATATACTGTACCAATAAGCACCGATGTGTATATTATTCTAATGAGCATCGGTGCATATAGTTTGGAAAAAAACATTGATTCTTATATTTTAAAAAGTGCACTAGTGCCAATGTTCATGAAAATGAATAAAAGGCATTGGTTAATTGAAACAAATAGATTTTGTTTGGATTTGTGGTGAATTTTTCCATGTTGTGGATATGCAAATATACTTTTTTCTTTTCTATTTTCACAAATTTTCAATTAATCATTCGAGAAGCAAATATTTTTTATAGTAATAATTATTTTACATTTTATTTATTGTGTTTGGATATTGAGCTAATTACACATATGTTCATTGCAAACATGTAAATCCTTCATATATTTAGCATTTGAATTAATCTTAAAAGAATCAATTTTTTTTGAATAATATTATTTTTTATATTTTAACTATTGTGTTTTGTTAAAAGTGTTGATTACACCTTTGTTCATAAACACAATGTAAATCATTCATATATTTAATCAATAATGGAACAATCGGCAACATTAGACAATCTAGTAGAAGAAGACCCATTTTATTATAGACAAATAAGAATCCAAATAAGGGAAAACATAAAGGTCCTTGATAATCAAATTTTAATTTTTATATTGTTATGATTACTTATCCTTGTCCAATTGGTGTGATATGTCCACATTAAATAGAATGTTTGTTTTTGACAGATAAATATTCCAAAATATACAACTTCAGAAACAACATCCAAATGTATTGATCTTCATGATCTTGCCTCTTGAGCTTCTTCCATGTCCCATCTCTTCATGACCTTCATGTGATATTGTTCCTGAGTTGTTTTACATGTTTTGTTGATTGAATTCATTTCATTCCACATTCTCATGTTCCATCTACAATCATAGTTATAAAAAGTGATGAGTATTTATGCATTTATAGATAATATAGTATACATAACTATGTAAATGAAAAAGTGTGAATCAACGAGTGAATCATAAACTTCACTCATATTTTTGAAACCATTACTCATATTGTGTGTAAATAAATCCTCTATTGGATCCAATCCATATTTGTTTTCCTACAAATTCCATATGCCATGACAAATCAATGATATAATTAATGTTTTCTTATTGTTCCATTAGTTATAAAATAAGGGAGATTGTAGGAGCACGGAGCAGACCGAGGAAGAAGGTTGTATGATGATTTGAAGGTTCTTCATTCTTGGTAACAGGGTGGGGTCTCTGGTGGGGACTCCTTGGAATGCGAGTTGGGAAGGAAATGGGTACTGCCACTGATGGGGTGGCCTTGACCTCTGTTGGAAACATGGAAAAAGACAAATAGATAAACCAAGATCCTGTCCCTGGAATAGGGATTGGAGTCACTAAGGCAGGAACTAGTAAGGTGGCCTCCCTGGTGCAAACAACGATAGAGTCAAGAAAGCCAGGGCAATGTTTTCCAAAGGCGCTCAACATTCCTAAACTCTTGATAAAATAAAAAAGGATCAGAACTGATATCCAGCACATGAAATACCATGCACTCATTGGAAAATTCGTTGGGATCTGGCCATCTAAGAAAGCGTTGGTGTGGTGGATCAATACAACCTGGAAGCCTCAGGGACATTACGATCTCCAATTGGGAGCGAAAGGTTTCTTCACCGTGATTTTTTTCAATGCAGAAGACCACTCAAGGATCTTCGACAATGGACCTTACTTCTTCAATTCAGAGGGATTGTATCTTCGGCCATGGAAAGAACGTTTCAACCCAGACAAAGAAAATTTAACTATTGCCCTAGTCTGGATAAGACTCTATTCCTTGCCTTCGGAATACTAGAAAGAAGAAATACTAACAGAGATTGGTAATGAGCTGGGGGTATTCATAAAAATATCAGAACAAACCAAGAAGATGAGGTATACATCTTACACCCGTATATGTCTTTATCTGGATATCTCCAAAGACCTGCCGGCAGGAATAGACCTCACATGGGAGGATGAAGATTGGTTCTAGGCCATTGATTATGAACAGATCCCGTTTCGATGTAAACGATGCCATGAACATGGGCATCTATTCAGGGACTGTCTGATGAATAAGTAGCCAGCAGGAAAAAATGACCCTGAAGGCAAAGATCAAGAAGGATTCAAGAAAGTCACGAGCAAGACAAGGCAAGCTAGGAAGGTCAGGGGACCGGCTATTCATAAGAAGACCATGACTCATAATAGATATGAGATCCTACAATCAGGAGAGGAAGAAAAAGAAGATGAAGTTATTTCTATACAGGAAAAGAGCGAAGCAACAGAAAAGGAACAAAAAGATGACCATAATATTCACTCCGCGGAGATTGATGTTCAGGACAATGCAGGATCCTCGCAAGAGGAAGGAGCAGATGAAATGGAATTGGAAGATATGGATCTAGAAGGGATGGAGGAGGCATTTAAAGTGGAAAATCCCATTCCTATAACACCTCATCAGGTCTCTCTTCTTGAGAAAGCAATTATAAAATCGAAGAATCGAAAACCCCTGGGGGTAATTTCTGAATCTCTCAAAGAAAGCGACGGGAAAAAGCCAACCAGAGGGGAGAAAAGAGGTAGGTGAAGTAATATGCAAAGAATTCAGATGATAGGGAGGAACCTGGGGGCCTCGGGTCAATATCCAACCATTGATGAGGCTCTAGCATCCTCCAACCCTAATCGGTTATAAAATGCGGATTACAACGTGGAACATTAGAGGCTACAAGAGTATCCTAAAAATCTGCCTCCTACGACAAAAAATTGAGCTAGAGAAACTTGCTATCATTTTACTCCAAGAAACTAAGTGCTCGGAAAGTGAAATCCAAGCCATTGGGCAGAAAGTATGTAAACACTGCAATGTGGTTTCAATAGATGCGATTGGTGCGGCCGGTGGAGTTGGCATCCTCTGGAATCCTAAAGAAGTAAGTATGTCTGAGTGGATGGCTTCAAAGTTTATCGTATCGGCTGCTTTTCATATTTTAGGAACCAGAGTCAGAGGTTTTCTTTCCAATGTCTATGGACCTTCATTGGTGAACCAAAAGAGTTCTTTCTTGAATTCTATCAGAAATCTTAAAAAAGAAGTTGGAAACAGATCCTGGATAATAGGGGGAGATTTCAATTTAATAAGAAATCTGGAAGAGAAACACGAAGGTTGACGTTGTCTTCACCCCAATAATGAGGAATTTTCATAGGTAATTGAAAATTTGGCGATGATTGACATCAAAACCTCAAATGGCATGTACACATGGAATAATAAAAGAGGAGGAGACAGAAGTATTGCCTGCAAACTAGATAGGTTTATGGTCTCTGAATCCATCATGATGGGAGACGGGGATCTGACTGCGTTAGTGTTACCATCGGCAGGCTCGGATCATTGGACTGTATGCCTAGAATGGCACAAGATAGGAGAAAACCTCCATCGGCCATTCAGGTTTGAACAATTCTAGCTTCTGCACCCTAATTTCTCTAATCAACTGCATCAGTGGTGGCAGACTTGTGACCCGATTACGGGAACCAAGATGTATCAGCTTCAGCAAAAATTAAAATACCTCAAAGGAAAAATAAAGAGATGGAATAAAGACATTTTTGGAAATATTTTCCAAGGTAAGAAGCTCCTTGACCTTAAACTTCAAGCTTTACAAAAGGAGGCTATGGAATAGGGGTACACTTCAGAGTTAAAAACTCAGGAGCAAAATATTTTACAGGAACTCAATCTCAAAGACCACCAGGAGGAACTTCTTTGGAAGCAAAAATATCGAAACCATTGGCTTAAAGATGGTGAGCGTAATACCAAGTTCTTCCACAAAGCCACCATCCAACATCGTCACGGGAATAGGGTGGTTAGGCTAAAGAAGGATGATGGTACCATAGTGGAAATGCAACCTGAATTAGAACAGACCCTAAAAGATCATCTTGAAGGCCTTCTAAATGAACCAAATATTAACAGACAAGTAGAAAGAGAGAAGGTTCTCGCCCACATCCTGAGATTGGTCACGGAGGATCACAACAAACTCCTTATGGGGACTATAAGAATGGAGGAACTGGATGAATCCATCAAGCAAATGGTGGATGACAAAGCACCTAGGCCAGACGGATTCACCACAAATTGTTTCCACTCGTGTTGGGATTGGTTGAAGGGGGAAGTCCTGGCCATTGTGGAAGACTCTCAACGCACCAGGAAAATTCTCAAAGCTCTTAATGCTACCTTTATCACGCTTATCCCCAAGGAAACCAGAACAGAGGATCTTGGAAAGTTTAGACCCATAGCTCTCTGCAATGTGATCTACAAAATTATCACCAAGGTAATCGCAAATCAGATACTTCCTCTTCTTCCTTTAATTATTTATCCTAAGTAGGCAGGGTTTGTGGAAGGTTTTCAAATTACTGATGGAATAATTCTAGTTCTTGAAGCAATTCACTCTCTCAAAAAAGAGAAAATCCCAAGTATGCTCCTAAAACTTGACTTATCAAAAGCCTATGATAAACTAAATTGGACTTTCTTAGCAGAAATGTTAAAATCCTTTGGATTCAACACTTTATGGACGGAATGGATCATGAGCTTGGTTTCATCCCTTTCTTCTCCATCCTGGTCAATGGCACCCCTTCACAACCTTTTCTAGCTACCCGAGGAATTTGGCAGGGGGACCCATTATCCCCTTTCCTTTTCATTATCATGGCTGAAGGTTTAGGACGAATGATACGGGCATCCCAGGAGAACAATGTTATTCAGGGTTTGGATCAAGGGGAAGGACTGACCCCTCAAACCCACCAACAGTTTGTGGATGATACTATGATGATGGGACCCTCCTCGGTTCAGGAAGCCAAAAGTATCAAGGAAATTCTTAACACCTTTCTCAAGGGCAGTGGTCTAGAAATCAATAAAGAAAAATGGAAAGTGTACTTCTTCAACACCCCCAGAATTCATCGTAGAAACATCCTTCGTATCCTGGAATTCTCTGAAGGACTACTTCCGTCAAAATATTTAGGGGCACCCTTAACGGAATCCACTATCCAACAAATCTCCTGGAAATATCTACTGGATAAATTCAAAACAAAATTGGAATTATGAACATTCCGGGCCCTGAATTTACTGAGCCGTCTTTTCTTGGTCAAATCAGTTTTACAGGCCTTGCCAGTCTACCTGTTCTCTGTAATGGCAGCACCCAAAGCTGTTTTGAAGAAGATCTGCAATCTGCAAGGGAACTTTTTGTGGGGAGGTACCCTCGATGAGAGGAAATGGGCCTTGGTGAATTGGGACACTCTCTGCACTCCGAAAAGAGTGGGGGGGCTGAGCCTTCCAGATCCGGTGTGCATTAACAAAGTCTTAGGAGCTAAAATATGGTGGAGATGGATCACCCATAAAGAGGAACCCTGGGCAAGACTTTGGCACCAGAAATATGCCCCTATATGGCCCAAATAGGACCTTATCATATTTGGTGAAGAACATCCCGGATCTAGCATTTGGTAGCTTGCCCAGGAGAATCGTGATTTAGTAAAAAATCACAGCTTCTGGGAGATTAGAGATGGCAACTCTGCATCTTTCCTGCATGATTCCTAGCAACAATTCCCAAGACTCTCAGTTGGGTAGGACAATCAGGAGCTGATGTTATTCTTATAGAGAAGCCCTTGGGAGAAAGTCAGGGACTTCTGGGAAATAGGACCTGAGGAACCATGGTTTAGACAATGGAAACCAATACAATGGTGGAAGACCTTAACCCACAAAGAAAGTATAGACAATTTCTATGAGGAAATTACCAAACGACAAATACCCTCGGCCACTAGACCGGATAAGATCAGATGGGGTTACACTAATGTGGGAAACTTCAATATTGTTGAAGCGATAGACCACCTGAATGCTCATAACAGACTACCTAGGGAAGACAAATGGAAGAAAGTATGGGAGACGAACCACTGGCCCAAAATCGCCACTTTCAGTTGGTTACTCATTCATAGGCGAATATTGACTTGGGAAAACCTTCTTAAAAGCGGTTTCTTAGGACCATCTCGTTGCAGTATGTGCACTTCTGAGAATGAAACCATTAACCATGTTCTTGACGAATGCCCGCTGGCCTCCTCTTTTTGGAACAAGGGGGAAGAAAGATTCATAAAAATGACTAGAGTTGTGGGCCGTCCGGACCTGACGCTAGCCAATTGGTAGACTACACCCTTCAAAAATGAACATATAAATAGAATCTGGAAACTGTTTCCAAGCTTTGTGGTCTGGAAAATTTGGAAGGAAAGAAACCAGAGGATTTTTGAGGAGAAACACAGAAATACAGAGACAATATGGAAGGCTATTGAAAATCACATCAAGGAAACGTTCTATTCCAAAATTTCATCCCTTGAAAATGGAAACCCAGACCCTTCTGAAAGAATAATCTTGAATGACTGGGGTATTTATAGCTTACCAAATGGCAATGCTGATTTGTTGAAACGCAGAGCAATAACCACTAGTCTTGACATTTGGCAACAGCCTCTAGAAAACACCTAGAAGCTCAACTTTGACGGGGCAGCAAAAGGTAACCTAGGACCTCCAGGATATGGAGGAGCCATTAGAGACGCCTAGGGCCTGGTAGTAGGTGTCTTCTGGGGAAACTTGGGGGAAACCACAAACAACGTAGCAGAACTCGAAGGAATGGTAAATGGCATCAAGTGGTCACTGGGAAAAAACTGGGTACCTCTTATGGTGGAGGGGGACTCCAACATTCTGATCTCTATGGCGAGCCGTATTCAAAGAGGTGCGGCGATTTCTAAGGTTTCTCTAAGTTGGAGATGGGAAGGAAGGCTGATCGAGATCCATAAAATTCTCAGCACCTCTCCAGCCATCAACTTCACTCATGTTCGAAGAAAAGGAAACAAGCTAGCTGATGAATTGGACAACTTAGGGGTGAAGGCGAGGGAAACTTTCAAAGCTGGCACCTTGCACGAGATGGACGATCACATGGCCATTCACCGGTGCAAAATGATCGCAGCAGTTGATCTCAACCCTAATCAGTAGACCACTTGCCCGGAACATCATGAATCACATGGCCTAGGGCTCGAAAGGACACATGTTGAAGGTAACACAACGAGTGTCATCTCCGATCTCACATCCTGATGCAACGTATCCAGCTTATGTCCTTTTACCTTAAGGCAGTAAAGGTGGCAGATCGGCGAGCCTTATATAACAAGCTCATTAGGCCTTTTCGTGGTATTTCTCCCAAGCACCCGAAAGATCTGAGTAATTATTCAAGCATGAGTAATGGCGGTCATTGTGTGTACAGTGATGAAGGCATTTATTATTCCAGTGATGGAAAAAAGAAGGATAGAAGTAAATTCTACAGGCTCATCATATTTTTGAGGTAGTGAGATCATGGATCAGTACAGAATGGTTAATTCGAACACTCATGATAATTTATGGAAGAAGACTATCCCCAACCCTCGTCACAGTTTCAAAGTTTATAAATTAATTACTGATCACAACAAAAAGAATCACAACTCACAAAATTGCTGCTTAACTGTGCCTCAGAGAACGCGATTTGAGTTTAATGGGGGGATTAATTGGCTTTACTTCATTGGTAGTGTCTCGACTACATCTGGATCCACATCTTTGAGAATTATGCATCCCCGGATCAGGATGAGAAGTAGTCAAGGGATTGGGAGAAATACGGGGGGGAGGGGAAGATAGAATGAAGAAGGCTCTTCATCTCATTCCAATTCTCTTACGAATGCCAATCCCCAGCGTTTCGATTGGGCTCACTTCTATCTCAAGGAAATGCCGTCGGCCACTGGAAACCAGATAGCATTCATGGAGGTTGCTTTGATGGAAGAAGTGGAGTCTCGGCTGGGTTACCAGATTCTGGCTAGCCTCTTCTGTGCATGTCGGATTCTCCTGGCCCATGAATTACAAATTAGGGAGAACATTGCCAGAAATATGCAAGAGTATATTGCAAGTATGAAGGAGAACCAACAAATTGAGAGGGAGAACACCACCATTCTGGAAGCACTGATGGAAGATCTCAGCATTCATCCTCTGCAAGATGACAGTCATGAAGCTCCCGAGACTTCAAGCCATGAACAGTAGGTTGGTCTGGCTCGAGGCTTTTCGGTTTTATTTGCTAAGTATGGTAATTTTTCTCCGGCCTGGGGTGGATTGTTTAGTTTGTTCTTTCTCGGCTATACAAAGTAGCTTTGTTCAGTCTAGCCTGGTTACGGTTGTTGGTCTTTGTGTAGTAGTTTTGTTATGGTGTTAGGAATAGGGTGGCTTATCAACCTTTCGAGGTTTATGGATTTTCGTGAATATTTTTGTAATGCTGGCTTCAGACTTTTGATGAAGTGGAAATGATGTGTCTCCATTCTCCCCGCTGGAATGGGTTTTAGTAGGTCCTGGTCCCTTAACGGGATTTTGTAATATTTTGTACTTCTGTACCTTATTAATAGAATTTTAAACTCTCTCTTACCGACAAAAAAAAAAGGTTATAAAATAAGGGATGTAAACAATATAACTACTTATAAATTGTATGAAATTAACCCTTAATACTCCAGCATATACTCACAACCCTTACTTAATCTAATGTCAATCAAATGATCGAATGGCTCTTCATTGTATGTCAACACCTATTAGAAAACATCCATGTACTATTTCAAATTTATTAAGATATAAAAACCATGTAGAAAATATGAAATTTGAAGAGAACCAAAAGTACTCACAAATTTTGTGATAAACCCTTTTTTCGTTGTCATCTTGTCTTATGCAATGAATCAGTACCATTTTGCTTTCATTTATGCTACAAAAAAACAATTTCAAAAAATATTATTTCATGCAATAATTAAACTTCTATGCACATTAAAAATAAAACAATGATTGCATACACTCGATGCATGATCTTGTTGGGATGGCTCCCCCTACGATGTGGTTATGTTCATTTCTTAACCATATTATGGGACACCTTTTTGACATCCCTACAAGTATATTTCAGATATTGCATTGTTAGATTCAATTGGAATTTTAGCAATCTTCTTGAGAAACAAAAAACACAATGAAAAAAATAGGAAATATTTTTATGTAAATAAGAATAGAAAAAATATTAAAAAACTATGTTTTGGACTAGTATATTCATATTGTAGATTTTTTTTTCACAATAATACCTTTTAAACGGTTTTTTTTTTTTTTTTTTTTTTTTTATGTTGTATTTTTTTCCCATTGCAAGCCTCGATGAGCTCAATGCCCACTACTCTAGGAATGCTTCTTGTAGTTTGCTTATAACCCAATTCTTAGAGTCATTGGATTCATTTTTATAATGTAGACGAAAAGTATATCTATACATTCTTTCCACTATATCATTCAAAGTTTTACATAAAATTTATCGTTCTCATTAACTTCCAGCACCACTAGAGTTGAAATGATGACCAAATCATCATCAGGTGAAAACGCTAAGTTGGGAAACACTTTATGAAAACGGAGTGAAAAAAAAACTAGTGTGCGTGCATGATCTCACGAAAAAAAAGTCAACCTCAAACTCTAGGCTGAGAGTTTGTGAGAGTTCAAACTCTCGGTCGAGAGTTTAATAAAACTCTAGGCCGAGAGTTTGAACCAATCACCGCACTGTATTTAAAAAATAAACTCTCGAATGAGAGTTTGAACTAAACTCTCGACCAAGAGTTTGGAAGATATTTTTTCGGCCGAGACTTCATGGTCAACAAAACCTGCATAAATATCTGGCATCTTTCTGGAACCTGCAACTTTAGCAAGCCCAAACCCCTGCAAATTTTAAATATTATTTGTCGGACTTGGTAGCAATGGATTCATCTCTGAATATAGTTTCCAATGATATAATAATTGTTTCATTTCGATTTGAATTTGTATTTATTAATAATTTTTTTATAAACCTTATCCCTTAAGAATTTTATTACTCTGAAAATCACCCGAAATGAAAATTCGATATCATAACAAAGACAACACCAAAAAATTTGAAATATTAACAGAGATATTCCTTGCCCCATCCTCTTCAAAAGTGTGCTTTTAGTTTTTTTAATAAGAGTCACACTAAAAAGAAAATTGAAGCTTACCAACATGTGTCGATAAGGCACCATTTTCTGAACATATCCTATTTTGATAAATAATAAAAAATAGTTCTCAAGTCCGAAAAACCTCAAAATATAGTACATGCACAAGTGGAGTGTGTGTATATTATGATTATACATTGTTTTACCTAAAATTAATAACCATCTCTCAAACAACTAGTGCTCACGCTGGTCACTCATTATCCATACCTAAAAGTTTCAAGTATATGCTATTGGTGAGCACCAAATTTGTCCCACGATATGTCCATAAAAAAATTAAAAAAAAATACGAGTAGAAATATAATTCAATTCTCTAAAACATTTGTGTTTACTTAAAGTTGAAATTCCTAAGGGAGGTATGGGTTTGAAGAGGTCGAAGTTAAAAAACATAAAATTTAGCGTTTTTGTTTGTCAAAAACAAGCCAAAAGTGTTACCCAACTTCGCATTTTCACCCCATCATTTACACTCTCCTCAAACTTTACCTTCTTAGGGAATCCTATTCCCTCACTCTCTATCCTTGCATAACAGTCAACAAATTTGAAATCTAAAGTTTGAAACATTATAAAAATTATTGTTGAGAAGCATTATTAGTAATAATTTAAACAAAAACCTCATGTTAATCACCTTTTGATCCACATAATTCCTCACTTTGCAATAATTTCTTAAATCTATTTTGCTTTTCTTCACTTAGATTATGAACAATATTATAGAGTTTCCTTAAATTTTTGCTCTGCATGACATGCATAAACCAATACAAAATACTTAAGCATATAGATAATTCCTATATATTACTTTTATATTAAAAATTACAAAAACACTACCATGATCTTTGTGTTGGATGTGTTTCCCTCGCTCCCTTCATTGTGATTTTATTCATGATATTTTATCAGCCATTTTTTATCAATAAACACCATGCATACTGAAACACATAATTATAAATTGTTTTTTTTACACAATAAGTAAAGAATTTCATGTAAAAATGTATTTGGGATAGTCATTGTGCATTGTAGAGAAATACAACATTGGTGTGGATTATATTTTAAATTGCACAAGTGTGTATGATCTATATAGTATGAATCATTGAAGGTATTTACAATTTTTAAAATAAAAAAAATCTATATGGTGCATCATAGAAATAAAAATGCATCGATGCGTTTTTCTAGTAATTTGCATGACGATTAATCTTGTGAGAATTATTTATCGTCCAAAAATTATGTGCCTTATAAGGAAAAATGCACTGATGCGAATATACTTTAAAATGTGCATCATGGACCACAAAAGAATTTTCGAAAAAAATCCCAACAAGGAAAGTCTGGACATGTCATCTTCGAACTAAATAGGATCATGGTCTCAGTCAAAGAGCGACCCAAAGCCCCATATATACTAATACATATTGAACGAAAATGTTTACATTACTAAAAATCAAATCTTTCTATGGAATATAAAGAGAAATATAAAATAGAAGGAAATAAAGAAGAATCCTAGGGTTTGTAGTAAAGAAGGTAACTTTGAAGGAACAAGAACATAGGGGTTTTCAACATTGAAGTTAACTCTTGTATCCTCTATTTGATTTTAAAAAATGTAAAATTTATTCCCCTTCCACTAGTGTATTCGGACCCAAAATCCTCTGACCTCCGACGAAGAAGGACTATGTCATCAGATTTCACCTTAAAAATTTCAAAATTTGATGATCTTTTTAAAATTGATAGAAGGAGACGTTGGATATCCGACGGATATGCTCATAGCCGACGTTTCTGTCGATATCCAACATCATATTGGACATTGGGATGTCGGATATCCAACATCATATTGGACATTGGGATGTCGGATATCCAACGCCAAGCTATTCAACCTGAGGATGTCAGAAATCCGACATCAATTCTCCAACGGTAACTAGGTTCAAGGCGTCGGATATCCGATGGAAGGTTGACTTTTAAAACTTATAAATATTGAAACATTCTGACATGTTTTCTATACAAGCGACAGTTTGCGGAAGTTTTTGTATTCGACAGACTATTTTTCATTATTTCCATTGTTTTTGAGATTCAAGCGAGCGAAGTGTGGAGCTTCATTTTCTAAGATCGATAATCTTCATTCAAGCTCTTTATGAAAAAATTTCAACTAGCAATATTCCTGATCCAGACGAACAAAATCGACAATTGCTTGCTATATTGTGGGAAGGAGTTGAAAAAAGGGGTGATAGGAAATGCTATTGTCCATGTACTCAATGCAGGGGCTTTAAGAGGAGAATAATTTTGATCACAACAGCCACAAAACATTGTATGGAACATGGGCATGCTGAGGGGGGACATTAATACCATCCATTTGTAAGTTTTGCATTATATATGTTTTTATTTTGATTGATTTTGTAAATTTATGTATTGAACGTGGTTTCAATAAATGGGGACTAACATGGACAATAAATATTATTTTAATATTAAATATTTATTATACTATTTCTTTTTCTTTTGTGCATGTTGAATCTAGGGTATAGTAGAATAACTCATTTATTTGTTCGATAGTGAGACTAACCCACTCACCGAGGAAAGCAATTAACTCTCTAGATTTGTGACACTTTCTATCATGATAATAGAAATAACGACTATATTGGCATGTTGTAATTTCTATTATATTTTCTCTATAGAAATTACCATAGCATCATTTATCTTACCTTAGTGGAGTACAATATGAGAAATTTTGTGTTATATTTGAGTAGCTTTGCTCAGTAATTGGGTCAATTATTATGTCTCTTGGATAGTTTGGATGCACCTATTTGACCAACAGTTCAATAGGCCATTGCTCTTTTCATCCCAACAGTACAAAATTTGTTACATTTTAAATGCATCACATAAATGTTTACATTTTGCGTTTGAAATTTTTACATTTTGCAGTTGAATTTCTTATATTAACTTTTATCTATTGATGGTTTCATGTAACTATAAAGGAAAGATATCCTAGGGAACTTCGTCCAGAGGAAGTGCTTCCACAACAAGTACCGGAAGCTATGAATATTAATGGAGAACAAGTTAATGATCACATTAATGAAGAAGATGATCATTCTGAAAACATAGTTGAAGATGATGTTACAAATAATTTGATCCATGATTCATTTAATGTTGGAATGGTCGATGTTGATCATGATGATGATGATCATGAAAATGATGAACATTTTGATGATATTAATGATATACCTCTTCTTGATAAGGCATACAAAACCCCTTTATGAGGGCTCCAAGACAAATCTTCTCTCTGCTATATTATTGATAATGAACTTGAAGGTTATGAATGGTCTTTCAAACATATCAGTCACAAGGATGTTAAGGTATGTAATATATTCCATCACAAAATATATATGATTGTGTATTTTGTTGTTCACTCATATATAAGTCAAATTATTATGGATGAAATTTGTTCCATTATTATTATTTCTATATTATATTAACTAGATTTTTATTTTAATTTGTTGTAGCGTGATAGGTGAATGTTTGTTACCACCATCAAATATTTTAACTCGCACATATCGAGATTTATCTACCATCATGAAATAAATTGGAATGCAGTATGAAGCAATTCATGCATGCCCCGATGACCATGTTCTATATTACAATCAACATGAATTTGCAACAGAATGTCCTAAATGTCATATTAGTAGATATCGCACAGATCAAGTAACTAAAAAGGTGCCTCGCAAGGTTCTATGTTATATTCCCATTATTCCACGTCTGCAACGACTATTCATGTGCAAAAACATAGCACAGTTTATGGATTACCATGCATAGAATAGAATTCAAGATGACATTATTCGGATTCCTGCAGATGGGTCTGCATTTAGAGATATGGAGGAAAAATGGCCCCACTTTAAAGAAGAACCTCGTAATCTTAGGATTTCTTTGGCAGCAGATGGTGTCAATCCATTTGCAGAGATGAGATCCTTTTACTCGGTGTGGCCTATTTTTGTTATAAAAAACAACATTCCTCCATGGTTGACAATAAAGAGGAGCACATAATGTTGTCAATGATTGTTCCAGGTATGAACCCTGCAGTTTTTTTTAAGTAGTTGTATCTCATTTGTCATATTTTTGTCGCATAATGTCATATATATACTTAATGTTTTTATATTGTGCAATATGGTTTAATATATGTAATCTAAATGGTACGTCTCATATTTATATTTTTTTATATGTTCATATCAATCAGGTAAGTACCAAGTGAAAGATATGAATGTATATACCAAACCTCTTATTGACGAGCTACTGAAGTTATGGAATGGCATCACTATGTATGACATATCTAGACCAATACGACAAAGGCAATTTCAATTCCATGCAATGCTTGTATGGACAATACATGATGCCCCAGGGTTAACCCATTTCTGTGGTATGTAATTATAAGTTCCACTTTATTTGCAAAAAATTATACAAACTACTAGTTAATATACTACACACGCATGTGTTTCTAAATAATCCAGTCATTTTGTATATAATTATAATTGACATAGATATTCCATCTCTTTATGTAGGTCTTCAGACAAAGGGGAAATTTGCATATCCAGTTTGTGGTCCTAAGATCAAATCTTGTCGTTCAAAAAGCTTAGGAAAGGAGGTGTTTGATGAGTATAGGCACTTCCTCTATAAGAATCACAGGTGTCGAACTACCGAAAAACATCTGTTCAATGGCAACCAAGAGACTGCATTAAAACCGCAAAGAATGACACCTCGCCTGTAGAAGTTGCAATATAATAGAAATCGTCAAGGTACGTGTAATGAATCATCATATATGATATCTTATATTGTATTTTTTTATATTGTGTGTTTTTTACTGTAATTGACCTTAATTTATGTAATTTCATGATTGTCGTTCATGTGATCATGAAGGAATTAATGGGCTTCCACAAGGAATGAAAAGTTATCCTAGACAATTCAGTAGGTTGCCCTACTATGAGCACCTACAAATTGCTCATCTATTTGATACAATGCATATCGGAAAGAATGTGACCGAAACATTATGGTGAATATTGGATGGAAGGAGTGACAAAGAAAAAATTGTCAAAATTTGCAAAGACATTCAAGATAGCAACCATGCAAGGAAAGACATCATTCAATTTCATAGCAACGGAGAGCAAATTAATATAAACTCACTTCCATGTATGTTAACGGACCAGCAAAGTGATGTTGTAAAAGAAGTCATTTGAAAAATTAAATTTCCCACCGGATTTTGTGCAAACATGAAGAATATCATAACAAAGAAAGGTGATTTCGCGGGGGTGAAAACTCATGATTGGCATGTCTTCATGAAGGTAATTATTATGGTATAGATATTTTTTTTTCCCTTATTACAGTGAATATGGTTGGTATATTTTTTATTTGTCTACTCTTTGTTGATAAAATGAAACTATTTGTATATTATTGTTACAGTATGTTCTACCTCTCTCTATCCCGGACAACTTCGACAACAATGTCAAGCAAATAATATATAGTCTCGGGAAATACATGAGGTAAGTGGTGATTTTTTCCATGTGCTTAGTGGTTGTTTAGTTCAACATAGAACTTATATTTGATTTTCGTTCTGTAATTCATGATGTTACGTAATATATTGTTTTTTTTCTTTAATCTCTTGATTTGGTTTTCATGTCACTTGTAGATGGTTGTCATCTATAGAATTCCATAAAGAAGACATAAAGTATTGGAGGAGAGAAATTCCTCGTCTCATGTGTGAAATGCAAAATCATCTACCTTCGGCATTTTTCAATGCACAAGAACACTACCTCAGACACCAAGTTGAGGAGATTGAACTGTGTGGACTTGCGCACTCAAGGTCCATGTGGATGGTTGAGAGGGACTTGAAATTTATGAAGGGTTTGGTCAAACAACGAGCATATGCTAAGGGTTCTATGATGGAGGGATATATGGTATACCAAAACATGCTGTATATTAGTGAATATCTTCCTAAATTAGCAGAAAAGCTCAATTTACGTCACATTTGTGACCCAGAATCCAATAAGAGTTTCGAAGGGGAGTACCCTAAGGGGAAAGGTAGATCGAGGAAGGTGAAAGGTAATATAACACATTCTTATATTCATTATTTTGCATAAATTTATACTGTAATATACTTTGTTAAGTTACTATATTACATTTGTATTGAATTTTAATTTTATTGTCATGAAACAATTGGTCGAGAGTGTGAAATTGCCCACATAAGATCCAAAGAGATGATGTAAAACTCACTATGAAAGAATTTAGGAAGAAGAGAGAAGCAATAGAACATAGATCCAATAGAGGCAGAATAATTACACACATTACATTAATCAGAATAGTGACCGGGTAAATATACAATGCTGAGTATGAGGATTCGAATTCACTAGGTGTAATTCGAATTATCCTTCATGCACAGATCCATAATCAGTGGAGAGTCATCAGTGCCAAACTAGGAGTCTATCTCATCATCGGTGAAGTCATCAATGCACAAGTAGTGATCAACCGGGAATCAAACTGAGTCTAACTGAGTGTGGTTGGTGTAACTGGCACATGGAAGCACTGATATAGTGAAGGAGACTCAGTGGGGGGCGCTCATGGAGCTAACTGGAGTCAAAACAGTCTATCTAGTCACACTGGAGGTCCAAAAGAGTGATAAGGTTAGTTAGGAGTCAGTTAATCCTTAAATCAAGGAAGAACTGAAGATAACTGAACTAAATTGGACTGGTAGGTGAAGAAGGGCGCCCTTATCATGCAATAACTGAAAGGAGGGCGCACTAAGCTCTAGGAGAGCTAAGACTGATCCGAGAGAAGCTCCTGGGGCTAGTTTGGCAAGGGCTAGATGCTGGTGCTGCAAACCCTAATTGCATGCAAACCCTAATTGCATGCAAAACCCTAATTGCATGCAAAACCCTAATTTTGCATGCAGGACTGAAAATGTCAGAAATGTTAGAAGGACTAGGATGGAGTATAGGAATATCCTAACACCCCCCCTTAATCCATCCTGGGCCCTGGTAACTAGGACCAAAGGTCACCCATACAATCAATGAAATGATAAAAAAAATACTGCCTCAATTTTTCTTTTTCTTTTTTTTCTTTTTATATTTTTGAATAACTCAAGGAGCCATTACTCTAAGCAGAAAAGAAGCAAGCTTTCATCAGTGAAAACTTTACAAAGAGACTTGGTAAGCTAATCCTCTGTAAAGTGCGAATGCAAGTGCTAGAGAATGTGTTGAATGTAGCAAGTCTTTCAGGAACCTTTTCTGTCACTGGAGCGAATGTATCATGATGAGTTTTCCCAAGGAATGGAAGAGTAAACCCCATCATCATGCTGAATCTCTCATGGAGAGGTGGATGGCATAATGCAAGGTTAGCATGCTGCTGAAGTCTAGTAGTTCTGTAAGCAAATACATCATCAACTGTGTTCTTAGTAGTAGCAAGGACTGTGTGAGAACATATTTCTCTTGAATCTGGACTAAGAATAGGTGTTGGTTCTGAATCTTCTTGAACTATGATCTCAACATCAAAATCTTGATCTTCTTCCTCACTAGAATAGAAGTCACTGGAAGAGAAGTCACTGTGATCCTCATCAGAATCTGAAGGGATAGTTGGAGAGAAGGGCATGAAGTGGGAGAACTCATATGCCTTTGAGGCATGATTAGCAATCCCATTCGCTATAACCTTTCCAGTGGAGATTTCTGTAATCTCTACTGTGTCTGGACCAAAAATCACTTGTTTTGGAGATCCTGTATGAGTCATTTGATATACTGATAACAAATTAGCTGTAAGAGAAGGAACAAATAAGACATTTTTGAACTTACCATGCTCCATATGAACTGTACCCAAACCTTTGGCAGAAATCTGAGAGTTGTCTCCCATGTGAATGGTAGGCCCATCTTGGAGATCCAAAGAGGAGAAGGATTCTTCTTGTGCCATCATGTGGTTGGAAGCTCCAGAATCTATGAGGAGAGATTTTGTCTTTGAAAAACCAGCCATCAATGCATGACAATCATCAGATCCACTTCCAGAATCAGACATCTTTGCTTCTTTTGGAATAACAATTTGGTTTTGTTCAAGAAGCTTAGTTAGAAGATCAATATTCTTATGCATGCAGGCATGCTCAGGATGGTTTCCTCTCTTGCAGTAGGTACAATTTGGTCTCTTTTGTTTGTCATTCTTGGATCTTGAAGGTTTCTTTCCTTTGCCTTTTTGTCCCCCTTTATCATTCGCTCCACTTGATTCACCAGCCAACAGAGCTAGATCTCTGGAGGTTTTGATGGCACCCATTTGAAACAGTTTGTTCTCTTCTTGAGTGAGAGCCTCAATGAAGTCACTTAAGGTGGGAAACTTCCATCCAGGGATGGACATTCGAACAGAATGAAAGGTAGATACAAAGACAGAAAATTGAGATCCAAGTTTGCACAATATAGAGAGTATCAATTGCTCATCACTTTTAGTGATGCCACATTGCTTGCAATGAAAAACCAAATTCTGAAATTTGGAGAAGAAATCTTGAATGCTCTCGAAATTGCTAGGTTGAAGGGCAACCAATTCATTCTCAAGAATGTAGCCTCTCAGTTCGTCTTGTTTGCCAAAAAGACTCCTCAATTTTATCCATAAATCATATGGAGACTTCAATCCATCAGCATGAAACAATAGATCATCAGAAATATGAAGGCATATGAATCCAAAGGCTTCATCCATTTTGTTTAGGTGCTTGACTCTCTTTTCAGCTTGATGTGGTATGGCATCTTTTTCTTCAACTATTCTAGTAAACCCTCTTGATTGCAAGAGTATTATCATCTTCCTCTTCCATTCGAAATAATTGAAAGGAGTGAGAAGTATAGAAGAAGGATCATTCGAATTGCTCATCTTGATTGCTTGAACAAGTGCAAAAATAGAAGCTACTGAATCTGCTGCTGCAACTGCTGGAACTTCAAAATACCTGCAAAAAACTCTCAAGAATGGAGGTAGAATATACTCTCAAGGCTCTGATACCATGTGAAATTGCCCACATAAGATCCAAAGAGATGATGTAAACCTCACTATGAAAGAATTTAGGAAGAAGAGAGAAGCAATAGAACATAGATCCAATAGAGGCAGAATAATTACACACATTACATTAATCAGAATAGTGACCGGGTAAATATACAATGCTGAGTATGAGGATTCGAATTCACTAGGTGTAATTCGAATTATCCTTCATGCACAGATCCATAATCAGTGGAGAGTCATCAGTGCCAAACTAGGAGTCTATCTCATCATCGGTGAAGTCATCAATGCACAAGTAGTGATCAACCGGGAGTCAAACTGAGTCTAACTGAGTGTGGTTGGTGTAACTGGCACATGGAAGCACTGATATAGTGAAGGAGACTCAGTGGGGGGCGCTCATGGAGCTAACTGGAGTCAAAACAGTTTATCTAGTCACACTGGAGGTCCAAAAGAGTGATAAGGTCAGTTAGGAGTCAGTTAATCCTTAAATCAAGGAAGAACTGAAGATAACTGAACTAAACTGGACTGGTAGGTGAAGAAGGGCGCCCTTATCATGCAATAACTGAAAGGAGGGCGCACTAAGCTCTAGGAGAGCTAAGACTGATCCGAGAGAAGCTCCTGGGGCTAGTTTGGCAAAGGCTAGATGCTGGTGCTGCAAACCCTAATTGCATGCAAACCCTAATTGCATGCAAAACCCTAATTGCATGCAAAACCCTAATTTTGCATGCAGGACTAAAAATGTCAGAAATGTTAGAAGGACTAGGATGGAGTATAGGAATATCCTAACAGAGAGTGGGATGCAATTCATTTATACATCGCAAACAATCTTGACTGGATGAAGGTATGGATCGAACGATGTGAACAATCTGGTCATGGAATATCATGGGAAGGTGTGGCTTCATTGGTTAAAGCTACACATCGCAATGGAGACACAAATCTAACACAAAGGGAAATCGATTTAGCAAGAGGTTTAAAAGATAAGAAGGTAAGCATATTAATCATCCACACTATTTTTTTTTTGTAAAAAATAATGTCATTGTACGTCACGCTGCTTTTTTCATTGTATGGCATTATAAACATGCACTAGTTAATCATAAATATTGGATCATTATGTAATCTTTTCCTGTATGGCTTGTTGTAGGTAAAACACCATAAGGCTATTTGGTGCAATGGATGTAGATATCGAATCAAGAAGTTGGATGAAACAAAGAAAACATATGATTGTGGGATATCTGCAGTCTTTGAGGTGACCAATGTTTCTTCTAGAAGTGATAGACATCTAGAAATCTCTGAAAATCAATACTATGGGTATCTGGAAGACATTCTTCAGTGTGAATTTAACTCCAAGGTATTTTTGTTCATTTTCAAATGGTATAGGTGTTGATTGAATCAACGTGATCCCGATAAAACAATAATTGAACATGATAATGGATTTACCATGGTAAATACAAGGTTGTTTAAGCCAAGAATGGATCCCTATGTTCATCCAACCCAATGTGAACATGTATTTTACTCTGAGGTTCCAGGTAGAGTGGGTTGGTCATTTGTTGTGAGACACGATCCAAGGGGAAGGTCGGTAAAGTATAACATAGATGAAGGTAATGAAGACGTTCTCGAAGAAGAAGATGCCGTAGAAGATGATCATGATCAACATGAGTTAGATGATCATGTTCTTGAAGAAGATGTTGAAGAACTTATTGAATCAGATGATGTATCAGACAATGTCCATGAAGATGACTTCGACGATGACATGATGATCGTAACTTGCATTGACGACAAGGATGATATGGCCAATCCTTACAATGTTGAATATGACTCATCGGATGATAGTAAAGACGATGACTCAGATGAAGAAGATGATGAAGACCATTGAAGTTTATGAGGTATGCAGTAATAATAAATTAACTGTTTCTTAGTGAGTTTCCATTTTCTAGTATGATATAATTAGTAACATTGCTTGTTATAGATTATGTCAAAATACACATTTAAATTTTTTGTACATAGATATTTTTGTTGGGTTATGGGGAATTGAGAGTGATGTGAGTGGGGGGAGGGGCCATAAGAGCTTCCACTTTCACGTGGTTGGCCCTGTTTAGTAGAGAATATTAAATTATTCTCGAAACAGAGAGAATCTTAGTAAGGAAATGCAAAATTATCAAGACTCAAACATCATCATCATCATATTTTTATTCTTCATTGACATCATCATCATCACCATCATCATCATTGTCGTCGTCATCATCGTCATCGTCACGACCACCATCATCATCATCATCATTGTCATCATCATTGTCATCGTCACAACCACCATCATCATCATCATTGTCATCATCATCGTCATCATCCTCACCATGATCATCATCATCATCACCATCTTCATCATCATCATCATCATCATGATCATCGTCATCATCTTCATCATCATCATCGTCACCATTCTTCATCATCATAATCATCATCGGCATCGCCATAATCACTGTTGGAGCATCAAAAACCATACTTATAGATTAAATAATGTGCTACATGGGACCAACATTGAAATTTCTTAAATATTTGCTGTCTTTGACTGAAATCCCACATGGTTAGTCAAGACGCATGCATTGACGGTGTGGGAGGGTTTTCGGACTCAAACATGACTGACACTAACCATTGGAGCATCAAAAACCATACCTATAGATTAATTAATGTGATACAATATGGGGCCAACGTTCAAATTTTTTAAATATGTGTTGGCTTGGACTGAAATTTGGCATGGTTAGTCTAGATGCATCCATTGACAATGTGGGAGGGTTTCTAGAATCAAACATGGCTGACAATAACCATTGCAGCATAAAAAACAATACCTATAGATTAAATAATATGATACATGGGGCCAATGTTGAAATTTTTTAAATATGTGTTGGCTTGGACTGAAATTTGGCATGGATAGTCTAGACGCATGCATTGACGGTGTGGGAGGGTTTTCAGACTCAAAATTGGCTGACACTAACCATTGCAGCATCAAAAACCATACCTATAGATTAAATAATGTGATACATGGGGCCAACGTTCAAATTTTTTAAATACGTGTTGGCTTAGACTGAAATTTGGCATGGTTAGTCTAGACGCATGCATTGATGGTGTGGGAGGGTTTTCGGACTGAAACTTGGCTGACACTCACCATTGCAGCATCAAAAACCATACCTATAGATTAAATAATGTGATACATGGGGCCGACGTTGAAATTTTTTAAATATGTGTTGGCTTGGACTGAAATTCCACATGGTTAGTCAAGACGCATGCATTGACAGTGTGGGAGGGTTTCTAGACTCAAACATGACTAACAATAACCATTGCAACATCAAAAACCATACCTATATATTAAATAATGTGATACATGGGGCCAACGTTGAAATTTTTTAAATATGTGTTGGCTTCGACTGAAATTTGGCATGGTTAGTCTAGACGCATGCATTGACAGTTTGGGAGGGTTTTCGGACTGAAACTTGGTTGACACTCACCATTGCAGCATCAAAAACCATACCTATAGATCAAATAATGTGATACATGGGGCCAACATTGAATTTTTTTTAATATGTGTTGGCTTGGACTGAAATTTGGCATGGTTAGTCTAGACGCATCCATTGATGGTGTGGGAGGGTTTTCAGACTCAAACTTGGCTGACACTCAGCATTGCAGCATCAAAAACCATACCTATAGATTAAATAATGTGCTACATGGGGCCAACATTGAAATTTCTTAAATATTTGTTGGCTTGGACTGAAATTCCGTATGGTTAGTCAAGGCGCATGCATTGACGGTGTGGCAGGGTTTCCGGACTCAAACATGACTGACAATAACCATTGCAGCATCAAAAACCATACCTATAGATTAAATAATATGATACATGGGGCCAACGTTGAAATTTTTTAAATGTGTGTTGGCTTGGAATGAAATTTGGCATGGTTAATCTAGACGCATGCATTGACGATGTGGGAGGGTTTTCAGACTCAAACTTGGTTGACACTAATTATTGCAGCATCAAAAACCATACCTATAGATTAAATAATGTGATACATGGGGCCAACGTTGAAATTTTTTAAATATGTGTTGGCTTGGACTAAAATTTGGCATGGTTAGTCTAGACGCATGCATTGATGGTGTGGGAGGGTTTTTGGACTCAAACTTGGCTAACACTCACCATTGCAGCATCAAAGACCATACCTATAGATTAAATAATGTGATACATGGGGCCAAGATTGAAATTTTTTAAATATGTGTTGGATTGGACTGAAATTTGGCATGGTTAGTCTAGACGCATGCATTGACGGTGTGGGAGAGTTTTCGGACTCAAAATTGGCTGCCATTGCAACATCAAAAACCATACCTATAGATTAAATCATGTATCGTTTTTCTACTATAGGGTTTATCATTTGTTATTTCTCTTATATCGTTTTTGCACTATCTTCATTTAAATATCAATTGCTATCAAATTAGATAACAAACATTTTGGTCTCTTCATTAAGAAATATGGTAACATCATTGATGGAACTTATTTATTTGCTTTTCCATTCATGTTTACATTGTTTTTCAAGTTACCTATAAATGTAACTTAAGTAGTGTGATTTTTATGGTGTTAACATATAAACATGTGGAAATGGAATCAACCCTAAGTCAAGTGGAGCCTTGCAACTTGCTACATGTTTGGGTCTCGACAATCTTCCTTTGAAATTTAATAAGAACACCAAAGAAGTTTGTTAATGGTTGAATTTGAGAATTTTCTAGGTGTGATTAATCAAGATATTAGGGCTCTAAGACAATTAATGTATCTACCTCTATGTTGAAATCATTTTCCATGCTGATGTAGTCCACCACCTTCCTTATTGTCTTACCATAAGGCATGAGAATGAGGAAGAAGGTGTAAAATTATGTAATTCACCTTCAAAGAGTGCCTTGCAATCACATTGGTAAGGAACCATAAGAAGATCACAAAAATACAATGTGTCACATCCCCATTTAGTGTCAATTAAAGACTTATATGGTAAATTTAATATGAGACTTAGTTATAGTTGTCTCTTACTCTTTGCGTATTGACACATTTTATATTTTATGGTTGTCTCTGTGCCTTGACCCAATTGATATTATAAGGTGCAGAGGTGCATGCACAATAATCCTTAGTTATGAATATGAGATGAGGATTTAAAGAGAAGAGTATGTAAAGACAGGTAATTTTTATATGTATTTTCGTGGTAACTGCCGAGGACAAATGTGGTGAGAAGCCACAAGCGTTTGGAAGGACGAAGGGAGATTACATCATGATCATGCCACTTATAAAATTGAAGACTCTTCATGAGACAATTTTTTTAAAAATTTTATTAATAACCATTATGGGGCTTTGGTCCAAATGATTTTCTAACTCATTGTTTCTCCATATAGTGTGCCAAGTGCCACCTCTCTCTATCAATGCATAATAAAAAAACTTAATATAAAACAATACAAAATAAAATATTATATAATAAAAAACAAACTATATATAATAAAAAAAAAAAATCACTTACCATTTCACTTTCGATTCGACATGCCCCCATTTCACTTTCAATTCGACACCAGGAGGAGCTCTACAACTCTATGAAACCTGAAGCGGAGAGCTGGAGGAGAGCATGATTTGATACCCCATTTCAATTCGATGCATGCGATTAGAAGAGGTGCTCTGCAATATCAATTTTCAAACCCTAAACAATTTCAATCCGACACAAAGGAGCTCGAGAAGGTAGATATGTCCTCGGCATGTCTATGAATTATATGTTTAATGCATACATGTGCTTGTCATATACAATGATATATTTTCCAGGATTGCTTTCCTGTCTGCCTTTAGGACCATACTGCACTGAGTCATGACCTTTATTGGGTTGTTATGCGCCTGCTAGCACTAGACCGTGACTTTTAGGGCTGCGTTGTGACCTGTGTAAGCCTGCTAGGAGTTCCGTGAAAGCTGTGTTGTAGCAAGCTATCACCTTTTCCCAGCTTGTAGAGGGAAGTCGTGACTTGTATGAGACTGTAGAAGGATGTCATGACTTGCTTCAGCTTGTAGAAGGTTGTCGAGACTAGTGTTGAGCCTATTAGGGCTGGTCCGTGACTATTGATGATTCTTCTTGGGCTGCCATAAGCTTATTTTGTTGGGCCGTGACAATGTTGACCCTGTATGGGCTGCAGTAACTGTTTTGTGTTTTTCTGCCCTTACTGGTACCTATCATGACTGTTTCAAGGTCTGTTCAGTGGGTTGTGTCCTTGCTGGCGCTTACAGTGACCCTTATTGAGTATGTCGTGACCATTCAAAGAGTGCCCTTACACATTCTCAACTCTTTGAGGTTGCTACTGCTATGTATAAAGGTGCCATTGTCTGAGGGTGTATGGTTTAATGCTTCCTCGTTGTTATTTGATTGTTGTATGACTGTCCTAAAGACTGTCAGTTATTGCAGAAAGGGTTTGAAGTTTTCATCCTCATTTATGGACTGTTTTAGTTAACACTTTGAGTTCTGTACTTGTCTAACTCTACCCTACATGAACCTATCTATCTATCTCAAGAATGTCCATTGTTACTTTACTGACCTGTATCCTAAGAGACAAAGTTTGATCTGAAAAATATATCTGATTATAAGGATCTCCTAAGAGACAAAGTTTGATTTGAAAAATATATCTGATTATAAGAAAGGTCTAAACCAGCATTACTGATGCTAGTTGTTACTTCTGTTTAACTTGTTCATTACTTTATTATTGTTGTTGTTATTTATTGTCCTTGTCTACTTCAACTTTAACATAGGGACCTTTGGGAGTTTTAAAGTTGAAAGAGATGAAAATTATGTTTAAATTTATCTTACCTTGTCACAACTGTACTATTTTGTTTCTAGAATTGATTTAGGAATTTATTTATGCATTAAAGTATACATACTTTAATTTTCTACTCCAAACCCTAACCTAACCCAATTTTCAACTCATACAACAAGCTGTAGCCTCTCCTGAGTAGACCTTAGTCCCCAAACAGTCCCGAAGTAGTACTTTTTGTAAACTAAAACCATCATACTTTGAACTTTCCTCAAGTCTCGGCATGGAAGAAGCCTCCATCTCCGTTTTGAAATGAATGCCTCAGCCTCCACCAAATTAAATGAATGCCACAAAAATTTGTTGTGAATTGGAGGGATGTTAAGTTAACCAACCAAACCGTGAATGCAAAAAGCAAGACTTAAGGCCACCCACATTGTAGTTTTGAAGGTTCCCTGTGTTATTAGTGAAGTAGCAGTGAATCCAGATATGACTTGGAGATTTTTTCATGGGGCCTATCAAGGCCCCATAGAGTAGTGGAAGATCAGGTTTTCTCTATATATCTCTGATAGCCATGTCTTCATAGATAAATCCTACTTGGGGGCTAGGAAAAACAATATGGGTGAGTTTAATTTGCTCTTCTATCTTTTGAAATTTGTTGCAGAATTGGGTCTCACCCAGATTCAAGTCATACGGTCTGCGTGTTAAATAACTCAGCAACAAATTAAAGATCAATATGGTATGGATGTCAACCAAATCATCATCCTCTTTAAATTACCCTGTCTCTATAAATTAGATTGCCCTGATATGCAAAGGATTAGGTTGATAACTATACTACGGCTAAAAATTGCCTTGTTTATAAATTAAATTGTCCTATCTATAAATTGACATATCCTTCCATGTAGATTATAAAAATTGCAATTAGGTCAAGTTCTCCTTACATGGTTTGGATAAAATTGAAAGCTTCAATTTTCATACAAATAGAAAAGTTTGGGAAATGTAGAATGTGAGGAATGAGAATGTATCAATCATTGCCACCATATGAGTTTTGACAGTAAGATTAATTGGCCTCATCACATTATGAAGTAGAACCATGTGAGATAGATCCTATAACACCATTAGCATCATGATATAAGAAAAATCGAAGTTCTGTTTTCCATCGAGGCTGCTTGAAGATGATAATTGCCAGAAAGTGGCCCTAGGGTACAAAGTAACAAAACATTTGACGGATTGGAAACATATATATATAAAAGGAACATAATTATATAGTCCTAAAATTGCGGTTGGTTCCATTGCAGTCAAATTTAAATCAATTTGTAAGCCACCTCAACGGAAAATAGAACTTCGATTTTGCTTACCCATTTTTGTTGTTCTGGTTTAGGAAATATTTCAGGCTATTATGGTTTGTTTTAAAGTCTTCATATTCTTAAAATTGGCTTTCATTGTATCATTCATCAAGGTTAGTAAATTCATAAAAGGTAAGCATGCATCATCATACTTCAGACTTCAATCAAACCATCATGACTTGGATTGTGGCAATTTTAGTCTTCGACTAGGGTAGTACTAGAGCAGATTTAACACTTAGAATATAGTAGCTTGGGGGCATTGATGTCAAGGTACTCAATGCAAGTTAAAGGGGAAATTATTAGTATTGATCGTGATGTAAAAGTAAAGGATGTATTGCTCATGATTAGGATAGCTTCCCCAGTTTTGGTAAAAGTAAAGGATGTATTGCTCATGATTGTGGTATAGCTTCCCCAGTTGTGGTTAATATTTTTTTATTAAGCTCATGAAGATTTATATGCAGTTTATTGTTTCTACTATCCCTGTGTTTTTGTGAAGAATGATTGAAGAATGTTATAAGTGTTCCTAGAGAATTATGAACATGGATATGTACAATTCCTTATATTTATTATCACTTTGTTTTATGTGATGAATTCATTTGCATTACTTGAGTATATCTGAAGCTCTCCTTGAGGTCCCATGAATGAACTTGAACACTTGTTGCATTCATTTAATTTGAAAAAGTAGTTATAGTTTGAAAGAACTCTCTCCTTACCTTAGCTAGCATTCATTGAAAGGAAAGGCTTATTTTATTCATATGCATTTGCATAGTTTGAGTCAGTCATCACACCACGAGTTGCACTTCCATCACTCGACTGAGTAATACAACCATTAAAATTTAACTTGTTAACTCAACACACTTTAACCTCACTTGAGTTTAAAAAGAATTTTTTAGTAGGACACTGGGGATAGGCATCCAAATAATTCCCCCTTGTCATTATCATCTGAGACATAGTTGTTGTCCTCTAGAGTTCTAACATCCTCTTGTACTTGTTGACATGGTCATCGACCAGTTTGTGGAGGGGCCTTCTGTTGTTTCAGGGGTTAAACCACCGCGAGATCGAGAACCAGACAGACTCTGTGGAATTCCACACTCCACTTAGCCCTAAGGCAACATCGATCATTGTCTTGCTTGTATTCTTTGGCCACCATACTAGTGATACAAGGGTGATAAGGCAAAAGCGTTGAAAACCTTTTCCAACATGTCATGAATGAGGTAGCTTAGTGACTTTTCTACTAGGGCTCTTTTACCCAGGATCCCTTTCGGTAGAGGGATATCCTTCCATTATTGGTCTCTCATTTTGTATTGTTCGACTTGGATTTCATCACCTTGCAAAGGATACAACATGTTGAGGTCTCCAGCTCTTAGTTACGAGGTTTTGCTTGCTATTTCACCTTTTTAGAGGGTCTTTTTCTTTTTAGTGCTGCTTGTTGGCATTCTAGCCACTGTTGTTTCTGCTTGCTTACTGTGACACCAGTCCCAGTACAGTTTTTTGAGCTTATCTGATGACATGTGATGTCCTCTTCTCCTAGGTCTTCGAGATGGTTGAGTTAGATGGTCTTCTCAAGGGACTGAACACCTCTTGATGGAGCCACTGATGCTTGACCTTAGGAGTAGTCTAGAGGACCACGTGATCACATCATCCGTGTGGACTTTTTCGTTTATTGTGATGATGGTCTTTCAGGTTATATGGAACAATGGTACATTTGAGAGAGAGATGATTGGTACATTGTACCCCACCTTGGTTGATTGTCTTATGGTCCTTCCATTTTGTCGATAATATTTGTGTGGTACCTTGCCTTTTACCTTTTGGGTCTTTTAATCATCTTGGTATATCTTTTGATTTGTACCACCTTTTATGTTTTTGGTCTTGTGGGTACTACAGTAGTTTGTACACATTTGAGGTACACACCCTAATTTTTCCAAGTTGTTATGAGCCTTTATACCTTTTGGTGGTCCTATTTGAGTTACAAAAGGTAGTTACAAGGAGCTATTGCATATAATAGGTAGTTACAAGGAGCTATTGCATATATTTGACATTATTTGACCTTCCATCTCTTTGGCATGTTGTTAACACCCAAAAAGTGCTCACTAGCTCATTCCCTTATTCACATGATCCATTTGTCCACTTTTCCACCATTTGAGCCTCTAAAACCATCAAAAGGTCACCAAAAATACCACAATACAACTTTTTTCCCCTCAAAATATGTATTTTTCCTCAAAAAACACAAAAAAAACCCTAAAAAAGGGTCCAAAATTCCCAAAAAATATTAAAAGGGAATAAAAATATTAAAAATATTCAAAAAGGGAAAAAGAGGGAAAAAGAGACCTAAACCATGTTGGTTAATACCATTGGTTTCCTCAAAACCATAATGGTATTCCCCATCACCAAAAACTATATAAAGGTGATAGGGGCTCCTCACTTTCCATCCACATTTCATCCTATCCTTATGCTGCCAAATTCCCTTTGAGAGACATTGCCTCCCATTTCGAGTTTGAAGATCCCCATTGAAGCTTTGGAGAAGAAGAGACCATTGGATATTAGAGCTTCTCAACCTTGGAGTTGCTCAACACCCATCATCCTCACCATTTGAGGTAATACAAAAACAAATTCTTTTGAATCTCTTGTCTTATTTGCTTATTGTTATCTATCTAGTTCTTTATTTCCATTACATATGTTAATGTCATATTAGATTAAGTTTATTGTTATTTGCTTTTCATTCGAGACTGCTATTACAAGCTAATAGGTGCATCCTTGCACATGCTTGGTTGAAAAACCAAGCAACAGTTTTTGGTGACTCCGCTGGGTTTCAAACTTTTAAGTTTTTGCTTTAGATATTTATTTTACTTGTTCTTTCCATTTTAAACTGTAGATCTGCCATACTAGTCAGCTTCTTGCTAGCTACCCTAGCCATTGGCCCTTTATGCAGCCCGAAACAACCCAAAATTTCCATTTTTGGGTTCGTTTTTCGACGGCCATTTTTCCGTCCGTACATCGCGACTTTCAGCCCCACAGTCGCGTGGTCCATCGTGACTTTTCGGCCTTTTTCCGCACTGCCCATCGTGGCTTTTCGGCTTTTTCCGCGATGCCCATCGCAACTTTTAGCCTGAAACCCGCGATGCCCATCGCGACTTTTAGCCTGAAACCTGCAATGCCCATTGCGACTTTTAGCCCGAAACCCACAATGCCTATCGCGACGTTTAGCCCGAAACCCGCGATGTAATTTTCTGGCAGCGTGACTCAACTTTCAAATGGCCATGTGTCCCTCTCTCGAACTCCATTTGAGACGATTTGTTTTTTCAAATTGGGTGTTTTCGATCAAGGAATCCAAATATCCTATTAGATTTAAGAAATGTTTCATAGAAGTTTCTCTAATCTTTTATTTTAGTGTTATATATCACTTCAGTTCACCCATTTTGGCCCATATTTTCCAACCATCTTCCCTACACTTTTGAACAACCTACTGTTTAATTTTGTAGCATTACATATTGATATTTCTTACTATTATTTTGCTTTACTGCATCATTTTTAAAAATTTTCAGTTTAGTGAAAGAAAAATTGTGAAGCAATTTCATTTTTGCAAAATTAAAACCAAATTTTTAATTTGCTATATATTTTTGCCCAAAGCATTAGAATACCACTTATTTCTATGATATTTGGTTTACTTTAAATTTTTTGAAAAATCAACACCTTTTTGAAAAGTTTACCATAGCATTTACATTTAAATTGCTGTCATATTTTGCAAATTGAAATCATTATTTTAGTTTGTTATTAAATCGCACATGCGAGGCACATTATTTTGGTATACACCTACATCAACACACAATTTGTCACAATAATTTCAAGTGAGCCTTAAAAATTACCTTAACTCAACCAATATTCTAACCCCACTTGGGGAACACAAAAAGAATTTTGTAGCTAGGTAGGACTGAGGGGATAAGTATCCAAATAACACCCCTCACTCATTTTTCATGTTGAGACATAGTGGTTGACATTTAGGGTACCAAAATCCCTTATTATTTGTTGACAAGGTTTAACACCAATTTATTGGGAAGGCCTCTCCCTTAGGAGGGTTGAAGTAGCCAGACTAGTTCCAGAAGCCTGAGTGGAATACCGCTATCCATTCAGTAACCGAAGGATACCTTTCGCAATTCTCGTTGTACCACCCTTATGGGAGTATAGTGGCGATAGAACCAAACTGCAGATTCACCCAACCGAACGTGTCATGAACAAGGTATCTTAGTGGCCAAACTTTTAGGATTGTCTACCCGGTATCCCTCTCGGTAGGGGGATATCTAGCCTTTGATTTCACTACTCATATTGTCTGACTTGGATTTCATCACATTGCAGATGATATGTTTTCATTGAGTCATAATACAACTTCTAGTTAGGTGTTTGCATGCTCCATTACCTCCTTTTGGTCATAAAGTCTACCTTTTCTATTTTTAGGAACTGTTTGCATGTTGGTTTCCTGACCACATTTTTTGATTAATCCACTTACTATAGCACAACTGTTATAGTAAGTTTTCTTGAGGTTGATTTTTTACCCTGAGTGCCATTTATTTTTTACGCTCCCCTCATGCACGCACGGTTGCATTAGGGATTTACAGCTTTCCACTCAGTACCACCTGGTAATCTTTCGATAAAACTGTCACCATTGATTCCCCGAGATGTTCTCGGTGCTTCCGGGGAGACTCCTCGTAGTATGTTCCCTTGACTCCACACGTCATCGGAATAGAGCCCCATCATTCGATTCTGACGCGACTCATTTGACATCAGATTCTGAGGCAGAATCCAAAAATCCCACATACACCACACCCATTAGCCCTATGGCTGATTTTTCTTCCAACCCTTTCAACACAGGGACTGTTGGTGGAACGTCTTCCACCATCCCAACTACCGCATTAGCCACTACTCCCACAGCCAATGTTGGTATGCCCAACCTAGAAACTGCTTCCACTCTAGGTATGCCTAATATGGGAACTACATCGACTCTAGGGATGCCCAACATAGGACCTACACCTGCTCTAGGTATACCTTTGACTAGAATCACTTCCAACATACCAAATCCTGGGTCTACTATACCAAACCAAACCCATCTGTAACTCAAGATACACTTGTGAACACAGTTCCCACCCATACCCCTTTGATTGGAGGACATTCTCCTTTCACACACATTCCCCTAGGAGGCAGTGGCCTAATACATAACGCCACCACCAGCACTTATGCCCCCATTACAACATCACACTCCTCCGCCAGTTTTCCATTTATGGCTAGCCTTAACCTACCAGACTTAGCTAAGCTAACAAATGATCCCATCCGACATGACCCTACTTGGCCCCCTATGCCCACAAAGCTCCCTTCAGACATCCCCAAATTTGAAGGAAAATCTGGGGAAGACCCCCAAAACCACATCATGTTGTTTCACCTATGGTGTTCCTTAAACTCCATAGTAGATGATTCTATTCGACTTAGACTTTTACAAAGAAATTTCACTGGCTCTGCAACCAAGTGGTACATTGAGCAGCCACATGGGACACACCCCACTTTTACATCCCTCGCCTCAACGTTCCTTCAGTTCTTTCAACTACCTGTACGCTATGATGCAGGAGTGGAAATACTTTTGTCTTGTAGACAGAACACCGCTACACACATCACTGATCATATCCATGAGTGGCGTAAGCACCGTATCCTCTGCAAGATAAAGCTTGATGACCGTATCTTTTTGTATTGGTTCCTCAAATCACTCCTCCCCCTCATAGCCAAGGATGTAGCTTTTGAACGACCCTAGTCAAAATAAGAAGCTATCTTAAAAGCCCAATAGTTCGACCTGATTTATGCCCAGTGTGGCTACTTATATACCATTCTACCTGACGCTCCCCATGACAATTCCTCCTCGACTAACGTGTTGGGGGCATCCAACACCGTCGATGGCATCATTGGACAAGTTGCATCCCACAACCAACCCTTTTCCATTATGCGCAATAATACTGGCCTCGATCTTTCACGAGCCACATCTCACTCCAGAGCTACAACTTTCTATGCTCCCATGGCCCACCCCCACCACACTCATGGACCCTCATGTCCACCATAGTGTTATGGTCATGCACCTTCAACCTATCCACCTCCAGTTTCACCCCCTATGTATTTCCATCAACAGGCCACACATGTTCCTGTTCACTCACAAGCCCCAGTGGCTTATTACCCACCACAGGCAGCGCTTGCTGCACCACAACCTCCAGTCGCTCAGACTTATCCACCAAACAACAACAACGCTTCCCCCACCAACCAAAACCCTGAACGACCACCGAAACAGGGTAAGAACCCCAATTTACGAACAAACCACCTATGTTCCATATGCGGAGTATACGGCCATTACACACACACTTGCCCCCATTTGGAGCGAGCTTGCCAACTATGGAATGATGACGCCCAATGCCAAGGGCACATGGCACAAGCAGTGCTACCTACTCAACCATAACCCATGGTGCTGCAGAATCCTTTTCCCACACAAGGAGTGGCGAACACTCGTCCGTTGGATCCTCCTCAAGGAACCACATCACCACAATAGCAAATCACATATGCTACACACACAAACCAATCGATGGATTCAAGTAGTCATCATCTCCTTATGATTTCATCGTCTGACATGAATCTCCAAATGCGTCGAAACCAATACGCCCCCACTGCATCTAAAAATGTTCTCCCAATGATTGAACAATCAGTTCAGAATGCACCTACATCGTTCGTCTCCACAGTCAGACCTGGATTATACTTGGAATCACCTATGACTTCCACATTCCAATCCATCCCACCCCCTTTGAAGATAACCAAGATATCTGATTTGTGCACCCTCTTGCATAACACACAGGTACCAAACCAACAACCCCCTTTACTCTCGCAACCACCCTCAGTGCCAACTCACATAGGGGCCACACCAATTCATACTATCCCATTTTTATTTCCCCCTTCAAGCACCGTCAGCACACCAGTCATGGCTACGCTTAATCTCCCAGAATTAACATTAGGACTACCTATGTGGTACCTACCTGCCCCAACCCCTCCCCCGACACCGAATGTCATTTTACAACCGGTGCAACGCATCAATACTTCTAACCGTCTACCCTCTGGTGTAGCAAACATCCAGAACCAGCCACCTCCAACAGGGGCCACTGCATCAACATCTAGTAATGCTCCCCCCGAACTCCAATACAATGGGGCCATAGACCAACAAACCTACACCACTGGACCCACAACCCGCACCGCCCCACCGACTCCCAAGTTAACAAAGAATCCCCCAACAATCCGTGCTCCCCCCAAGTGCTCTTTGTGCGACGATATAGGCCATGCTACCCATCAATGTCCATAATTACCGACACTTCAAGAGCATATGCAAATGTTGGATGATCACACTAACATTCCAATTGTCAAACTCGAGCTGCCCCCTCAGCCTCGTGATAAATATTTACATATCAACCACCCTTGTGCAACATGTGGCATCTACGACCATTATTCACATCACTGCCCTAATCTCCCAGATTATAGAGAAGCACTATACGAACTGAATAATGACGACCTAGAGATATCCCCTCTTCTCATTAAGGAAACATATCCCCCAAAATCTTCCTCCTCGGAAGAAATTAACACCATTTACATGGTTTCCAATGGAGACCCCTCTATCTAGTCGGCCCCTTCCACTGATCCCTTTGACACCTTCCACTGATCCCTTTGACACACATGTTCAACCCTTTCAAATCGACGAGGAAACCACATGTCCACAACATGGGGGCAGGCCCAAAACCTTGCCTACTCATCATCATCATAATTCTTGTCGGAGATACTAGGGGTATCCACCCCACAAGAGGAATCCCCCATCATCATATCATCACTTCAATATGCCACGACGACCCACAAACTCATGGTATACCCCCCTGCCAGTAGTTGATCAATGCCTTGTTGATCCCTCTCTAAGACAGCATCTGCACCGCATTAACACCTCTGATTTAGGGGGCATAATAGATTACCTTGACCCTGGGATAAGGGGCATAATCAATCATTTTGAACCTTCCCCATCACACCTATCTCAGTATTTCAATGATCCCATTGTTCAAACTAACACATATGTGATCCACAATCATAAACCCTATGCACATAGCATGGGGGCAGGTCATTAACCCTGCTCACTTTTTCACATGCGTGATCTCAACCATTTTTGAGGTCACATATCACTTGTATATTTGATTTGATTTGTGACACCTAGTATTCTTCCCCCGTGATCATCATTTCTCCCCACTGCTACATCCTTGGCTTGGTGGGGTCACCTTTATTTGTAGCCATTTTTTAACCTAGTTATTTCCTTTGACCATTCCGGATTCCTTATGACCTCCGTTTTTCACACCATTTGCACCGTAGGATTCATATTTCCATGCCCGTGATGATGCTTGAGATCATTTCTCGCTCTCACTAAACACTTTCGGGCTTTTTTCCATGCCCCACGCCACCTCTAATTGTGTGCCACATCGGTTGTTGTCAGTTTATTGGCGATTTTTATACCATTGGATTCAGTTTTTCGAACTTGTGATGATGCTTGAGATCATTTCTCGCTCTCACCACCATATTTTTTGGGCATTTTTTTACCTACCCCTTGTTGCCTCGGTTTGCGTGCCACATCGACCATTGTCCATTTTTGAAGTTCTTTATATCGCTGAATTCAGTTTTCCACATTCTTAATGATGCTTGAGATCATTTATCGCTCTCACCAGAAACCCTTTTTGACATTGTTTCCCTACACCTTATTACCTCGATTTGCGGGCCACATCAATCGCTGTCGAGTTTTACAATTTTTTGCATCACAACTTATACATGAGCCATCCGCTCCATCCATACCCCAATTATGGCGTTGTTTTGATACCACTCATCAACCTGCAAGGAGACCCCATTAGTGTTCCCCCCTATCACTGTGCTTGATCCCCATACTCTCCCTTTGATTGAACACTTCCTCCTTGCCTCTCCATTACTTTTGTTCAGTATAATTTTATCCCTTTTTCGGGTCGAGCATTTTCGTTACGAAAAAGGCACTTAGGGAGTTTCTGTTAAGCTCTTTTCTGACTCCTAAAACAATGAAAATATAGCCGAGCAACCTTGCTTCCTTTCACGCTCACTAAAATTATCTGAAAGGGCGTCTACTTGGTATAAGTTTATCCCTTTTCCGGACCTTGTAGACTAATTACGAAAAAGGAATACTCTAGTCACATTGGCTAGAAGAGTTCTCCATTTGCATCATTTTATGCTTTTTCGGGCCTTGGAGACTAAAACACGAAAAAGAACACCATTGGAGTCTACTTATCGCTTTCAGACTCTCAAAAAATGAAATCAACCACAACCAATCACCGTCTTGGGCTCATACAAATCCACAGGACGGTACTCCTCCACCAATTCAGAGTCTTCTTATCGTTTTTAGACTCCTTAAAAATGAAAGCACTCATGAGCATAAACAGTCCTAGGCTCGCATAAATCCATAGGACAGTACCATTTCAGAGCACACTTTTATCCCTTCTTGGAGCTCATTAAAACCACGAAGAAGGGCCCAATGGTGCTTTTCGGTGCCACAATAGATTATGTCTACTCATATGGCAGCTTCCCCATTCTGGTCACCTTTGTTCAGAGTATTCTGCAGTATGTCACCTTGAGAGTCTCCCAATAGCATCCATCAACTTCTCCCCCTAGAGTCACTCCAGTCAGCAATACATATCCCTGATCCCTTAAAGCTATGGTCCTCACACCTAAACGTCAATTTCCTATGCTGCCAGGTCAACCATGTCATCATGCTCTGAACAAAGGAAGTTTGAGTCCACCCACTCTATGACCCCAGTTTTTTTTCCACATCCCCACAGTATGTCAGTCCTACTATCACAGTTTCATTGTACACCTTGCACTCCTATCAAGGAAACATCATTTCCTTGGTAGTTGCCGGTCTCTCTCTATCGACGCCAACCAAATCTATTCCAGAGGATAGACCCAGAGGTCCCTGTTCCTTAGACTCATCACCATTAGTGATGAGTGCCTATGGATCATTTTGAAAGGAGTCCTCAGTGCCTCTCCAAATGATTGTTTCTCACATGCTCGACTTCAACACCTTGATCGCATCGTTGAGACTCGTACAAGGTATCAGTCCTTTCAGTTCTTTGTTGAAGACCCTGGATATCACCTGACTCTACCACATTTGAGAGCCTAATTGAGGAAACAACCAATTACACATTCCTATGGATATTTAAGTTGCGCTCGGGGACAATTTACATACGTACCACAGTTCTATACTCCCTTGAGTATACAGTTACAAATACTCCTCATAAGTTGACTCATTTACTGACTCTATCACATTTGAGAGTCTAATTGAGTCCCTACAGATGTTGGACACCTTCAATTTCAGCAATTCATCAACCCTTTTGATACCTTATTCAGAAAGGTTGTTGCTTTTTCTAGTGTATCAGTTATTGAGATCAGCCATGGCATGATCATGAGTACATCCCAGCATAGTGTCCCCTCTAGACCATTATGATGTACCAACAATTTTTATGTATTATTCAAGTCCCCCTTCTTGGGCCTAATTGTTAGGTATATGTCTTGATATGAGCATGGGTATGCCCGCCTCATCCATAATCAGAGATTATTCCTCATTCATTTTGAGGCCATGTATTTTTTTTCAATTTTTGTAGCTTCCAAGGGGCCGTTGTTCCAGTCTCTTCTCTTCTCCAAACCCCAGGAAAAAGACAAAAGAACTATGATGTCTATCTGCCATACGATGAGCTCCTGCCCTCACACATTAGGGGGCAATCTGTTAACACCCAAAAAGTGCTCACTAGTTCAGTCCCTTATTCACATGACCCATTTGTCCACTTTTCCACCATTTGAGCCTCTAAAACCATCAAACAGTCACCAAAAAGACCACAATACATCTTTTTTCCCCTCAAAATATGTATTTTTCCTCAAAAAACACAAAAAACCCTAAAAAAGGGTCCAAAATTACCAAAAAATATTAAAAGGGAATAAAAATATTCAAAATATTCAAAAAAGGAAAAAGAGGGAAAAATAGACCTAAACCATGTTGGTTAATACCATTGGTTACCTCAAAACCATAATGGTATTCACCATCACCAAACACTATAAAAATGTGATAGGGGCTCCTCACTTTCCATCCACATTTCATCCTATCCTTATGCTGCCAAATTCCCTTTGAGAGCCATTGCCTCTCATTTCGAGTTTGAAGATCCCCATTGAAGCTTTGGAGAAGAAGAGACCATTGGATATTGGAGCTTCTCAACCCTGGAGTTGCTCAACACCCATCATCCTCACCATTTGAGGTAATACAAAATCAAATATTTTTTCAAGTTCTTGTTCTTCCATAGATCTTATTACTCATGTTTCGAAATCTAGTTTTTTATTTATTTGCACATGCTTATGTTAGATAAGATTATATTAGTTTATTCATAGTTGTTTTTGTTTTCTATTGAAACTGCTATTACAAGTTAATAGGTGCATCTTTAGCACATGCTTGGTTGAAAAACCAAGCAACACATGCCAAATAGCAGGTAGTTACAAGGAGCTATTGCATATAAGAGGTAGTTAGAAGGAGCTATTGCATATATTTGACATTATTTGACCTTCCATCTCTTTGGCATGTCAAATAGCAGGCAGTTACAAGGAGCTATTGCAATATATATTTGACCTTATTTGTACCTTCCCCATAATGGTTGATTTACTTTTGGACCTTACACCTTGTTGTTTATTGGTCTTGTGGTAGCTTATCCTTTAATTTTGGTCCTTTCATTTTTTTGTGGTACCTTGCCTCTCACATTTTGGGTCTTTTACTGATCTTGAGTTATCTTTTGAATTGTACCGCCTTTTTTGTTTTTGGTCTTGTGGATATAACTATGGTAGATTGTCCACATTTGAGGTACTACACCCCCTTAGTTCCAAGGGTTATGAGTCTAATTTATACCCACTCTTTTCTTTTTTACTTGTACCTTACTGGTTGGTTTTTTTACCCTTTGGTTGGTCCTTGTACCTTACTGGGGGCCGTGAGTCCCTTTGGCCTCAGTCTACTGGCTGTCAGCTCATCTTTATTGTGATTATACTGAGCCTTTTGACTATCATTGAATTTCTTTGATTGATCGTACCAATATAGCCAGTCATCTCTCTCTCTCTAGTTTGTACTAACCCTATAATAGCGTCACTTGGTTCCTAGAGTTGACTGACCTCTAAGAGGCACAATCATTTCTGAAAGTAACTCTTCTGAGTATATTACAGGAAACATCTACACTTAGGTAATTAAATATGTGTTGGTTAAAAGACTTAATTAGTAATCAAAGTGTTGGTAATCAAATACATGGTAAATAATTTGAATTAAGTAGTTAAGGCTTGTCCTGTCATACAAAATTGTTGGTAATAAAATTATATTTGTTGGTAAAGAATTTTAAGAGTGGTGGAACTCGACCTCGACTGAACTTGTGAGGAAAATTATCTTGGATAATAAGTGTCCTGATAGAAAAATGAGTAGAACTATGACTTTATTTATTGAACCATGACCTTATCATAACTATAACAGATTGCTCTAGACTTCCATTTGTGAGCTAAACAACACAATAAAATTTGTAACAACAAAAGGAAAGTTTGCAAGATGGGAATCATTGTTTTGATGTTATAATTGTACTGTTCATGAGCACATTTATGGGAAAGCAAAAAGCATTACTGACTTTTCAACAAGAGATTTTTTGACACAAAAGTGTGTTGTTAATTTTTCAGAAGCGGGCCTAAAGTAAGCGAGCCTGAAACATGTGAACCTGGTGCAAGCGAGCACGAGGCAAGCGAGTGTAGAAGTTCAAAGCGGAATCTAGTGGGCCCATAACCCACAAGTAAACATGAAAATCTCTGCTTGGATCGGAGGAAAAAGTCATATCTATACTATCAATGATAATATGAGTTGGTTGGATTATATGCAAGACTGGAAACCTAGGTGGGAGTTGAGACATGCTAAAGTATTAGATGCTAACTTACAAGGATCTGATGCTTTTATTAGACTAGTGCCAGAACTCAGAAGAATGCCTATGGGATCTAGTATTGACGTATTGGAGATGATTTACAATAACTCCTTGAGAAAAGCCGCTAATTCAAGCAATTGGTTAACTCACCTATACCATGATCTTAACCTAGTCTCGATGGAGGGATCTACACCTCACCCCGAGCTACGGCTAGAACAACAATACTACTGTATTAACCGGATATGTTCTTTGGAAGCATGGCCACATCAAGATGCTAGTCTCCGGTTTCCAAGTACTACACACACTTATGAAAAATATAAAAAATTATGGTGGAAATTCTTGAGAAAATAAAACAAAGATAGAACATATTATACCATGCTAAAGTTTGGACCTCAAATGACACATATCCATGAGGATCCTGCATGGTTCGTCCCTGATTGGACTAGAGACTGGTGGCGGTCATTCGGCATCAACCTGACAGCATTAGATCCAAGTGCTATTTATAATCTACAGCGGGAAGTTGGAGAATCTCTCGAACAGGTCAAAGATATTTTGGAGACAAAGCTTACTGAGGCTCAAATCCTTCGGTACTACGTTAAAAACGAACGACAGTGGCTTGTCAAAACCCACATAGACGTCCACATGCATCAGAATAGATGCGTGGTTCTGAGGTCTGTTTATTCAAAGGCATGGGTTGTTGAATCCAACGTCTTTCGATAATTGTATGGTCCCCCATACTCCGATGAGTTGTAAATATCTCAAAAGTATTTGGCTATGAGTGGGGCCTATCCATTCAAATTGTCATAAAGATTGAAAAGAAAGTCTTTGTAACTATGTCATGATAATAGAAAGAAAGCCCTACTTTTCTCTCTGTCAATATGATTGAAATCTATGTTATGTATTAAATACCCCAATTCAATATTACAAGTAATTGTCCAAAGGAAGCATTAGTTGGGAGTATGACTGAAAGCTACCATTTTTCAAAACAACTTACATGTTTACGGTTCCATTTTTGCTTGATTCAATTATTTTCAGTCATCTAAGAAGACCATGCTTGAATAAGATTATACAAGTTCCACAACATTATATAAAATATTTTTTTTGAAGATTTGTGAACACTTATTAACCACTTAAAAGATCTTACTTTTGAAAGTATTAAAAAATTTTAGACGTTTTCCATAATGGTTAGTGATTTTTATTTTATATTATTATTGCTGAATATAAGTATCTTACTAAATGTGACTCGACTTCAATTACCGAGTTGATGAACCCAAACTGATGGGATGAGAGAGACTTTAGGGCAATGACGACACAGCTGATAATTGGATGGTTTGATGTGGGAGTCAATACCCAAAGGAGTAATAAAAGAAAGCTCATAATTCCGTGAATTTGTACTCATAAGAAAGATAAAGTGATCGTCTTCCTCATTGATTGAATGCCTACATGTTGAGAAAGGGAATGAGGATAAAGTAACATTATAAAAGGCACGACACGTCACCTTTTAAGAGGCGTTATTCCTTGCGGTCCTATCTAAAATTTTTTCCCATGTTGTAGGTAGAACCAAACAGGTATGTCAGATCTGTCTTTCTCGAGCGAGGGGAGTTTAGGAAGGATAGAGGAAAGTGAGACATCCAGTAGGTCTAGAAGAGTTGTATATTCAACTAGATGTCAAAAGACTAGAAGAAAATTCGATAAATGCAATGAATTTTTTCACGGTCAAGGGGGGTCATGTTCCTATGGTGATGAGACAAAATACGACCTCGAGGTGCCCTTGAGGTACAGACATTTAGTGAAACAATGGGAGCCCAAGGATCTTCCTCAACCGAACATAGATTTTTGTGTGAACGATAGGATATATCGAATAGCACCGTCATCAATACATGGTTTTGGGTTGTTCAACATGGATGGCATAAGGGTCCCTTACAACACATGTACATAATTGATGGAGTATGTTGGACCCTATTACAGCTACAAAGATTGGATGCGCCTAGTCCAATTTACAAAAAGTATGCGTAGCTATGGATTGCCAACAAACTATTTACAGTTGAAAGACAAAAATCAAAATAAAGGAGCAACGTTGTACATGGACGGAAGGCCAAAGGCCATAGGGAATATTGTGGGGTTTATAAATAGTACACAACTAGGGTCTACAATTAAGAAACCAAACTGCGAATTTGAGGGGCGTGAAGGAAATCGTGTTTTTGTAGTTGCCAATAAATCAATATCTACAGGGGAAGAGTTGCTTATTAATTACAATTTGAACCGAGTAGATACAAAAAAGGTTACTATGGGAGTGGTACATATAACAATTTACCCAACCTTTTATTAATGAATTTAACATATTAAGGATTTTTTCATTAGTTTATTTTGTTTAAATTTTCCCCATTTGCTTCGCAGGCTAGTGATCGGGATAAAACACCGCCAACACATGGTCGGAGGAGTACATCTTCCTTGAGGGATTAGGTATACATCTTTGTAATAGTGCAAATATAATAAGAAAAAATAGTTGACTTTCACTATGTTTTTTATTTAGGTATCTGTAAGGGGCAACTCCTAGTTATTAGCAGATCGAGGCAAGTCACCTATGAGCATCGAACCAAGGAGTGGATCACGATCCTCTACGTTGCAGGTATAATCCATTGGAATTTTTCATATAATTTTAGGAATCTATCATGATATAACTCAATAGTCTTTTATATTTTTTCGTTGCAGCCCGATGAATCGTTGTATGAAACAACATCAGAAGAATGTTTAGTAGATGCTGAAGTGGCTGAGATCCTTAAAGATGATAGACAAACTGGTGAAGCCACAAACAGGTTTACGATGATAGACAAATTGTTGGAAAAATATACTACGGAACTCGTTTCTCTGCTTATCAAGTTTCCGCAGACAAGCGAGAACCTGGAAAGGATTGAATTGTTGGAACGGAAATCTGAATTCTTGGAAGTAAGTTGAGGAATCTTGATTCATAAAATAATTCATTTATAACTTTATAATTTTCTCTTTTATATGATAGTACTGAACGTATAAGACGTGGTTTGTATTTACAGAATTATCTGAAAACACACAATAGTGGTGGAGGAGATGTTGGCTGCAGCGAGGCTCGTGGAGAGACGTGGCATCATGAGCAAACAACTCCACGTACTACATTGACTCCTTCGCCATTGTTGTCGACTAAAAAGTCGGCAACACGTTCTGACACACCACGGACCCTAACTGTGAGTGCACTGGCTACTGGTGATCGATGCACATCGGATCGTCCACCGGGAGAGGTCGACAATGAGAATCTTGGTAATATTGATATCGACCTAGTTGCATTTCCAGTATCTTCCCATGTCACTAGCATGGGAACAATGGAGGTAACATTTTTGGTCAACACCGATCTCGTCCCAATAAAGATCGATAAGGTCCCAGGTAATTAATATACGTTGATCAAGTTACTATTTATAACTTCATTGTAATATACCGATAAAAACATTTTCTTTCAACTAATTATGATCATGACATGATCGTTTTGCAGGAAATGATGTTTTCTATAAACAAATGAATGATGCATGCTTGGAGATATTCGGGCCCACCATTTGAGAAAGGTGGGTTAAACAACATAAATGTTTAAAATATGAACTCATGCATCGGTTGGTTGGCCTATTCGGCGACAAAACCTTTAATAAAGTCGAGGTCATGAAAAAGGCTTGTAAACATGTGAAGGTTGTCCGAGACCAATATAGGACACACCTTGAAAAAAACCCTAAGTATGAGCGCCCTCCAATGATTTCACCAATGGATTGGAGAGCTCTGGTGGATGATGGAAGGGAGAGGGCTCAGAGAAGAGAAGGAAAGATAACACCAGGCACAGGGAGGTATTCAATATGTTTTGCAATGTAATTCAAAACATTATTATTATTGAATATTTCTATATCGGACTTGGAACATCTAACGTATTTCAACACTTGCATAGGCTGCCAGACACATCAAAGGCCACAAAGGCAAGAGTTGAAAAAATAGGTCAGCACAAGGTTGGGCCTGGTTGTTATTCCAATTTCGTGGCACGATTTGTAAGTTTCAAAAAACCAATAATGCATGCAAATAATAAATTGCAAAGTATTTTTCGTTTTATTGCACCAGAAAATGTTAATTAATGACGTTATGCAAATATGCAGGCCGAACAATTCAATGAACATCCCACTGAGGAAGACATGAAGCTTGGCTTCAAGGAAGGATTTGGAGCTGTTGTTGAACGATGAAAAAGCTTTTCTGGACAAACACAGTCTTCTGGTACCAATCCATTCGGTGCACAGGTAAATAGAATCTATATACTTTATTGAATATTAATTGCTTGTGCAATCTATTTGTTATAAATACTTGAAAAACAATATTGACTATGTTTTGAGCAGGAAAGAAATGATCCCCCTAATGTTGAGGAGGGAGAACAACAAATCGAAGATCATGCTTCTAATCCTGGTAATGAATTTATTCATATGCTAAAATTTTATGTATAGCATTGCAAATGGTGAACATTAATTGTAGTTCACCATATTTCAACTGCAGATCATGTAGAGGGTGAAACTGTACAGGTTGAGCCTGGACAAGAACATGAACTACATGATGTGGCCACACCAGGTAAAAAAACACCTTTGTAATCTTTTTTTAAAATGAAATACTTGTCATTACAATATCAAAATACAACAATGTAACATTTTCACATTGTTGCAGCAAATCCGAACCCCTTGTCGCAAACATCACCAAAAGCGCCTGATGAAGAACCAAGAACTAGAAGAGAAAGTCCAGGGGTAGATGCTCCTCTTAGAGATTATTTACCATTTATAAAGAGAAGAAAAACTGCTAGTAAAAAGAAGTGACTCGAAAAATGTACTCGTCTAATTATTTTTGATAACAATATATCGTCCATGATTTTTGGCCTAATGAATGAATGAATGGTTTAATGGTTTAATGATTTAGTGTAGTAAACTGTTACCTTTATTGAATGTCAGTTTTTATTGAATGAATGTGTTGACTAAATGAATGAATGGTTTATTGAATGTTATATTTTATTGTATGAATGTGTTGACTGAATGAAACAATGGTTTAATGAATGTTAGCCTTTATTGAATGAATGGTAGATGAAAGTTCATGATGAAATATGGATGAATTTGCATGTATTTTTTTTTCAAGTACATGCATTGGGTATGGGGAATTGAGAGTGATGTGAGGGGGGGGAGGGGCCATAAGAGTTTCCACCTTCACGTGGTTGGCCCTATTTAGTAGAGAATATTAAATTATTCTCGAAACATAGAGGAGCTCAATGAATGGCTACGATGCTGGCTTTCTACAACCCACTAGCATGTCATCTAAATTTTGACAATTTCTTGGAGCTTGTTGTGATGTTTGGTTGCTCATCATAACCAATTTTGAGTTTCCACAACTTCAAACGCTGAGTAAATGATGCACTAGAATCAATATCCTTAACCTTCTCTTTAATTTAATTGGAATCAATATCCTTAACCTCACATTAAACCCTTCCAAAATGGTCTATTTACCATTGAAGTCTGGCTTCTGAAGCATGATATTTGCAACTACTCTAGCATACACCAACAACAATTAGAAACATGCTTCCTGTTGTCAATGTTCATCATTTTTTATGGATGCAACTTAACTGAGGATATTCGAACCTGCGACCTATGTCTAGTCCCAAGGCTAACACCTTTAATCTTGAAGTACAACTAACAATGGAAGACCACCTTCAAGCAACTTGATTCATTCTGCATGCATTTCATAGTGGGAGACGATGGGTTACCACCTTGCTTGATTCATTATGCATGCATTTCACTATGCAACAGTCTCAAATCCCCTCTGCGCTTTCCCTAAATTAGTTTCTTGATTCAGCATGACCCACGCCTACCATCCGAAGAGTGTTTCCAATGGTTTAGAGTTTCATCCTGGAAACGGTGACGATTCATGGTATTATGTTTCCCTTCAGTTGCAATATGAAAAAGTCAAATATCTCATACGAAGGTTTTTCTGACAAATGTGATGGTTTCGATTTCTTGACTCAACATGACCCAAATAGTCATATTTGTCAAACAAACCTTCGCAGTGGACTATGAGTTTTCCATATTGCAGCTGAAGGGAAACATAATACCATGAATCGTCACCATTGTCAGGCTGAAACTCAAGACCATTGGAAACACTCCTTGGATGGTGGGTGTGGGTCATATTGAATTGAGACACTAATTTAGGAAAAACGCAGTGAATCTGAGACCGTTGCATAGTGAAATGTATGCAGAATGAATGAAGAGTACTGGGTGTCGAGAGAAATGGTTGTGGGACTTCGTATGAGAGTAAATGGCGATGGGAATTGATTGACAAGGTCAGGCTTGAAGGTGGTAGCCTTGGGACTAGACATAGGTCACAAGTTCGAATCTCCTCAGTTTAGTTCGTACCCGGTTATTCTTTTGATGCAAATTATAGATTTTATTTATTTTTCTTTGTCAACTTTACGTATCCCTTTATGTGTTTTCTTTATTTTCCCTTTTTAACATTATGTATCCCCTTGTGATAATCGGAATTGTTAATATTGAGTCACTCGAGAATGAACGTAAAGAGGATTTCCACGGAAATCTATTCCATCCAAACCTATCAAGTGTACTTTTAGGTCAAAAATATTCTTGTAACAAAGCGATGAAATATCTTAGAAGCAAATGTAACAAAGTCCTGAAAGAAGTTCCCGTAACATAGTGGTTTGTATTTGTAGGAATCATTCAATTTATAGGGTGAAAATCATGGCCATAGAGCTGCCACAGTTTAGAGATGTCAAAATTGCTGACCTAAAAGTGCACTTGATAGGTTTGGAATATGGAATATATTACCGTTGAAATCCTCTTTATGTTCATTCTAGAGTTTTGAGAAAACCAGAGATATATGAAACGATGCATTATGACAGTCTGACTTCACAGTTGCCTCTTGAAACCAAGGTAAGACTAGTTAGATACGGCGGGACAAGTTCATAGGATAGGGGGGTAGTTTGAGAAAATGAAGTAAAAGTTCATTTGCTTCGACTACTATGCCTATTGACTGATCTTGATATTGTGTCTTGTAAATTATCCTTGTACCTTGCCATCTTCATCAACATTTTGCTGTTGGTTTATTCATGCTAATATGCTCCCCCTTATGCTACTTCAAACTTCAACAAGGTTCTATCAAGTAAATTCATAAAAGGTAAGCATGCATCATCATTCCATACTCCCTCAAATATCTCTCTCTCTCTCTCTCTCATTTTTTTTTGAATTGTGCTTACTGCATCTCCATCCTCCCTCTTCTACAACATTACCATTTTCAAGCAACAAACTACACAAATGCTTGGACTTCTCAATCATCTCCTCATTTTGATTTTTTTTTTTTTACTTTGGTTTTATCCACTCTGTTTTCTTTTGTTGCACTTTCAAATTCATCTGCAATGATATCAACACACTACACATTATGGGAATAAGACATTCACATTTGCATTTTCCACTACTACATCTAATTAAATATCATCTCCTTGCAACTCCACCATTGTAACACCACTCTCTTCTATAGTGTCATCTTCTACAACAACACCACTCACTACTGCAACATATATCCATCACAACTTTTCCATTGTTTATTGAGTTTCTTGTACAAGCTCGACCTTTAGCCCCTCTTTTCCTTATTGTATTTTGCTACAATCAATTCTTCTACACCTTTACTTGGAATTATAGCAACATACACTTCAAAACAATATTGTTTTTTTTTTTAAATTTCCCATAGGTGTCAGATAACCAACGCCCATAGCAAAGACAACTGATGACTTTGCCATAGATTCGACAGCAAACAACGTCGGTGCTCAGCCATTTTCAGTTGTGAGGGGCGTCGGTTTTTCGACCTCCACAATGAAAAATACCGATGACTATACCATAGATCTGACAGCAAAAGATGTAGGATCCAAGCCCTTTTCAGTTGTGAGGGGCGTCAGTTATCTGACCGTCAAAGTGAAAAATACGGACGACTATGCCATAGATTTGACGGCAAAAGACGTTGGATCCAAGCCCTTTTCAGTTGTTAGGGGTGTCAGTTATTTGACCGCTACAGTGAAAAAAATTGACGACTATGCCATAGATCCGACGGCAAAAGGTGTCGGATCCAAGCCCTTTTCAGTTGTGAGGGGCATCGATTATCCGGCTTTTGTAGGCATCGAAGAACCGACGAAGTCCAAGCCATCGGTTTTAATCTGAAATTGGACCAACGTTAAAAAAATACTGAGGTTGTCGGATAGCCGACCACAAGATGTAGAAAATCTGACTTTTTCGCTGTTGGATTTTGGGTCCAAAAAACCTAGTGTTCTTTATTCTACTGAAATAAAACTTACATGAAATGTATCCTCCATAGAGTTGTATGTGTCCATGGTGATCCCTTACAAAATTTATCTTTAAAGAACTCTATCTCTTCAAACTCTTCTCTGGTAAATGTCTATTGCATAAGTCACTCAAAATTTTAGCAAAAAAGGTTTAGGGTTTAGAGTTTTATTTTATTTATAAGCTCATTGTCTTAAAATTAAATTCTTACTCTTTTTGCATTTCATATTTCTCCCTTTAATGATAAACGTGTGCATATTTCTTATTTTTAGATTGGGAATTCGGTGCGCCACTCATATAATAGTTCATTGGTGCACTAATATCATATAAGCGTACTATTTAAACAGTAGAAAAAAATGAAAATATAAAATTTTACATTTTTTGTTGAGATAATGGAGCATTGAATAGATAATATATCACGAGTGTGTATTACTAACATAAGCACACCGATGACACAACAAAACCAAATAAAATGTAAGAGTAAACTTCCTTGGTGCATCTGAAAATATCACACCGGTGCATTAGTCTTGTTAAGCTACACCTGTGTTCCAATAGAGTTTTAGGTGCACCGTTTGGTTTATACAGGAAAAGAGAGTTGCAACATGTTTCCCAAATTTATTTTTTCAGAATGAAGACATATATTGACTGTATTTTTTACTCAACTTTAGGGGAAATAAGAGAAATAAATCAAATGTCCAACTCTTCAAATTCCACCTCATTCTGTATCCTTCCAAGTTCAATTTCTTCGTTTCCATCACCAACAAGTCCACATTTATTTTTAATTTTATTATCTATTAGAATTTTTGCTATCTTTTCACATGCATTTGAATAATTGTGCATTGAATTTTGTAGGATCTTGATTCTAGATCAAGTTTGTATTCACATGATATTCCACCACTCTCGAAAAGCCACAAGGTCTTATCGAGAGCAACATATTGTAGGAAGATTGCAGATAAAAATGGAAGGCCACTTTATGCCACCAATTGTGACATTCCATCATCTAGTACCCATCCTAGACCAATGCTACTTTAGCGTGAACTGGACCTCTTTTATGATGCCCTAGTAGTATGCAATTTGTCAAAATTGTAAAGGGTTGAAGGTGAAGCCTAGACATGTAACCCTATCCATTATATTAATGATCGAAAAACAAAGTTGACTATCTAATACCCCTCACTATGGTCAATGAACCAATAGGTGAAACAATAAATACATGTAAGAACACTTACATATGCTCATTGTTTGAAAATTTAGTCCAGCATAACCAATGAGAAATGTCACAATCTAATGTGCTGCTAATGGAACAACACGTTGATTAATGTCACACTGTCATACAACCACATAGGGATATATTAAGAAAATATAATTTTTAAAATTGAGATGAACATTTCAATAGATATTCCAACATATCCCTTGAGGATTGTGCAATGCCACTATTGGAGTAGGTTTTGGACCTATCCTGGAAGTCACGTGCCGAAGATGGAACATGTGACAGTTCAACAATTGGCCCAAAACCGTGCAGAAGATGTAATTTAGTTAGAAATTAGTTAGGATTTATGTCCACATTGTAACGGGCTCCAACCATGTTTGATGTATAAATATGTAGGAGATCTATCTAAGGGTAAGAAGAGAGAGTATGTATTTTTGGATAAATCTTGTGCTTGAAACCAGTAGCCATTGTATTGTCATTGTGTTGTTGGGTAATGCTTGGTAGTTGAAGACTGAGTCTTGATGTGCACCACATAATCTATGTAAGATTATTCCAAGGATAATACAGTTGAGATATTCTAGTTGCAGTGTTCTACGCTTGTGTCAAATGTGATGGATGCTTGTTTTTGTCACACACAGTTAATCTAATTTGATGTTGTTATGAATATTGGTTTTGTTATGATGGGATTAATGATAAATATTTGCAGTGAGGAATGCCAAAATACAACATAACCATTGAGGAATGTCTTAATGTGACATAGCTCTCACTAAATTAAACCATATTCAACCAAAGTCAACATGGCCATCCATATTAAACCATCAAAATATGTTGTAATGATAAAGGCACATCACAATGTCACATAATCCTGGATGAAAATTGTAATGAGACATACCCCATAGTCGATCATAAAAAATGATAAATGTCACAATCCATCATGACCCTTAAGGAATTTCAATGAAACATATCCCTTGATTAATGTCAGAATGTGGCATAATATATTAATATTCCCTTCGTTGTAATGTTAGGGTTTTTACGATATTAACAATTTAACATTAATATCAATGTTATTATATGGAAGTGAATTATTTTCCAAGAGTTTTGATATAATGTGAATTTCATTAAGGGTTAATATGTTGGAATGTGACATTCTTGCATGGTTATGTCACATTCTGACATTAATATTTGGAATGTTCCTCAAGGATTTGGTTATGTTGACTTATGTTGATTTGGTACATTCCTTAATGGTTTTGTTGCATTGGGACAATCATCAAGGGTTATGTTGGATTACGACATTGATCAAGGCTTATGTTGGATTGTGAGATTCCTCCATGGTTATGTTGTATTACGGTTATGTTCCTTGATGGATTTTGTTGCATTATGAGATTCGTTATATAATTATTCACATTTATGGAATTCATCTTTGCAATGTTCCTCAAGGGTTTACTTATATTGACTTATGTTGACTTGGTACATACCTTAATGTTTGTGTTGCATTTTGGTGTTCATCAAGGGTTATCTTGAATTACAACATTGTTTGATGGATATGTCAAATCGTGACGTTCATATTTGGAATGATCCGTAAGGGTTTAGTTATGTTGACATATGTTGACTTGGTACATTCTTTAATTGTTTTGTCGCATTGTAACTTTCATTAAGGGTTTTGTTGGATTACAATATTCATCAAGGCTTATGTTGGATTGTAACATTCCTCCATGGTTATGTTGCATTGTGGTTATGTTCCTCCAAATTTTGTTGCATTAGGAGATAATTTTATAATCATTCATCTTTGTGACATTCATCTTTGCAATTTTACTCGAGGGATTACATATGTTGGCTTGGAACATACCACAATTGAATGTCACAATGTGACATAACCCTTGATAAATGTTGTATTATGAAATAACCATTGATGAACTTAGCCACAATGCAACGTAACTATTGAGCAATGTACCATGCTGAAATATACAATGGTTTTCCATGTGACATAACCACCATAACCATTGAGGAACATAATTATTTAACATAAGTAAACTAATATTAGCATCATAATGTGACAAAACAATTGGGGAATGTTGGAATCCAAAAAAACCCTTAAAAAATGTCAAATGTGAGATAACCCTTTATGGATGTCGCAATGCGACAAAACCATTGAGGAACATAGAATTTAACATTAGTCAACAAAGATGAACATCATAGTGCATATAACTATAGCCAACCATTGTACATCATAGTAAACATGGAAGACAATTTTCCTTTTTTAACGAAGTTTTCACCTCCCCACATCTCAAGATGACCTTCTAAGGCATGCGAGACCCTCCAACAACATTTTTTTTTTGTTCAACCTTTAAATTTCACATACAGTCGTAATGGGCTCGGATCTGCAATCCGCATTGCGTTGCACAATACGCAATCCACAATTGCGATCTGCAATCCATAATCTGTAATTGCAATCCATAATCCATGTTCCGCAATCCACGTTCTGGAATCCGTATTCCCCAATTTTGATCCACAATCAACGTTCTACATTTGCGATCCTGAATCCACATTCCGCAATGCACGTTCCGCAATCCGCAATCCATATTGTGGATGCGGGAATGCGAAACCCTTTATTCGATGTCTGGGGCGGTCTTTCCCTTCCACAATCCGCAATCTGCATTTCGGATGTGGGAATGCGGGGTTTCCCACCGGAAAAACCTACCTTCCGTAATCCACATTGTAGATGCGGGAGTATAGAACCACACCCCTACAACAACGACTTTCCAAAGAAACTTCAGAGTGGCATAACTTCCTCCTACAAGGTCCAAATGGAACAAGGTTTGTACCGTTGGAAATCTCTTGGAGAAATCCATCCAATGGTGCAACCTCCACTCCAAAAAGAGGTATCTAACTAGTCATTTCTCCAAATGAACATTCTATGCACAACTCCAATTTAAATGACTTTAATCTTCTTCCTACCATGGATTTCCCCTCCACTTGACACACATAGAGGTTTTGAGACACATCAGGGTATCCCCTTCCTCTTCAATATCAGGTGCAGTCATACAACGCATTCATAGGGTTAATCGATACATCAAAATATGTAAGTATCATGGAGTTAGATCTATCCATTACATCTACCACATGCAAGACTTATAATTCAATAAAATCATAAATGGAATGATGTCTATAATAGGAACTCACCCTTCTGCTTAGGATTACCCATGATCTACTTATCCATCAATTCATAAAAACATATGTCCAATGACGTGAACATAAGCAACCATATCATAGCAATGGAACATCATCATTTAGCATAGCAAAGAAGTACTTATCTTTAACTTTTTGAAGCTTCCAAGCAACTGGCTAAGTGAGAGCAACGTTCCACCCAACCTTAGATATATGTCCAGCCTGTACTCTTTCAATTGAGAGATCACCCTCGAGCCGGGATGTGTATCCACTAAGGAGGGCTATCAATTTCTCTCATAGTCAAGGTTCCATCCCAATGCTAAGCCAATATGTAGTTGGGTTTATCAAGCATTCCAGGGAATCTACCCATGCTAAGCCAACCTACAGTGGGTTTATCAAGAATATAAGGACAACGAGGAAGGTATTTCTAATCAAGTGAGCTCAACCACATATCTGCAGGAATATAAACACTCAACAAAGATGGCCCCCACATTACCTACCTCACCCAACACAAGGAAGACCCTCTTCTCTGCTACACAGTCCCTCAATTCCTCTTCTCTTCTAGTGCTATTCAGGGTGAGCATAGAAAGGTCCAGTTTCTAGTTCTATGAGATTACAACCTTCACTAGTTTTATCAAGAAAAATAACTCTAAATTGACCTTCTACCACAGTTAACCAAGATGGTTCTTCTCAGGGCTGTGGACTAAGCTCTGTCCCGCAGTCTAACTCTTTGCAAACCAAATCTCGTATTTCAACGGATTCCCTAGGCTGTTTAAGATCTGTAAATCATCTCATGGTTCTTTCATGGGTATCCCTAGTAGGATAGATTCACGCATGTAGTTCCTATGGAAATGTATTCGGTGATATCTCACTCACACAGGAAATCACGACTATTTTTCCTCCTCTTCCTTTTGGCTAGGATCTACGGGTCCATGAATGCATGAATCCCTCCGAATGGGCTCTCTCCATGAATGGATGGATGATGAATAACGCGTGAATGAATCATTTTCCCTTTCCCAATGGGTAGTCAAAACAGGTTCTGCGAGTTTCCAGGCGCTTGAGTGTCTCGAAGGACAAGTAATCAGAGCCATGCCCTTCCATACGAAATCGCGGGCATGCTCCATACTCCATCGGTTTTAGTAACATGGTTACCAACCACCCTTTGCAACTGAATTAATGTCATCATGGGAGTAAAAAGGGTTCATATGCTGACATGTGGTAGCATGGGTACCAATCCCATAACCCCCTCACCTCTCCCTAGTGGATACACATGTACCCTTTCTCATTGGTTACCTCCTTAGCCAGCTTCTTGGGTATTTTATTGCATTGATTAATAATTACATCATTTACATTTCTTCATGGCCTAGCAACCCATGAATAATCAAACTCTCAAATACTTGCCTCTGCAATAAACTTAAACATCCACTAGTTGGGCCTTGTCCTTGAGCTCCACTCTAGGATAACACACATTGTATATACAAAATATTTACATTGAAGCCAATAAACACTAAGGAAGAATAGGGGTATTACAACTCCCTCCTCCTTAGAACAACATTGTCCTCGGTGTTCTCAAAACTGAACAAAAATGGTAATGCCTCTCTCATGGCATCCTCGAGTTCCCATGTGTCCTCTGCGGGACTAAGGTGATCCCATTGCACCTTTACCTATCTGATGGCCTTGTTCCAGAGCAAAGTGACCTTCCTGTTGAGTATGCACATAGGGTCCACTTGGAACTCTCCCTCGGATTCCACCTGTATCACATGCCAATCAGTTATGTGATTAGGATCATGTATATATCTATTAAGCAAAGAGACATGGAAAACATTATGACCTTTCATGTTAGCAAGAAATGAAATCCTGTATGAAATTGGTCCTATCCTATCAAGGACTTCAAATGGCCCACAATATTTGGGTTCCAACTTGGCACAACTTCCAAACTTCATGGAACTCTTCCTTGGACTCACTCTCAAATAAACATGATCCCCAACATGAAATTCTTTGTTCACTCTCTTCAAATCTGCATACCTCTTATGTCTATCCTGGGCTGCCTTCAAATACTTCCTGATTTTAACAACTTCCTACTCCATCTCTTCAATCATTTTTGGTCCAAGCACTACCCTATTCACTGGGTTGTCCCAATTCACTAGAGTTTTGCATCCTCTGCCATACAATACCTCGAAAGGACTCATCTTCAATGATGCTTGATGTCCATTTTTGTAGGCGAATTCTACCAAGTGTAGGTAGTATTCCAACTTAGATGGCATGTGCATCACATACATCCTTAACATGTCTTCAAGAATCTGATTTACTCTCTCAGTCTGACGATTCGTTTGAGGATGATAGCTTATGCTAAATTTCAACTGAGTTCCTAATTCCTAGAACAATCCTTTCCAAAAAATAGATGTGAACTTTGAGTCATGATCTGAAATTATTACCTTGGGAAATCCATGCAATCTGAATATCTATCTCATGAAGATATCTGCAATGTCATTGGCCTTGTGAGTGGACTTGACTAGAATGAAATGAGATACCTTTGAGAGCTTGTCCACCACCACCATGATTGAGTCATGTTTCTTCACTGTTATTGGAAAACTTGTTATAAAATCCATAGAGACCACTTCCCACTTCCATTCTGGAATGGGAAATGGCTGCAACAATCCTGCTGGATGTTGATTCTCTACCTTGACCTGTTGACACTTTTTGCACCTACAAATTTACTCAGCTATGTCTTTCTTCATACCATGCCAAAAGTACTGCTTCCTTGCTGCTATTATAGTCTTTTGATACCCTGGGTGGCCAGAATATGGCTTTTGGTGTAACTCATCCAACACAATCTTCTTTAGATCTGCGCTATCTGGAATGTACAGTCTGGTATCTTGATACATAAGAACATTATCTTCTCCAATCCGGTTCCCTGTGCATGACTCATCCATATTTCCTTGCTGCAAATTCTCTTTGATCTGAAGGTACACTTCATCACTTGCTTGAGCTTCAAGGACTCTTGCCTTCAAATCTGATTCACACTTACTCACTGTTGCAATACGAAATCTCTTGTTAAGTGCATCTGCAACTTTGTTCTCTTTACCTTTCACATGTTTAATTTCCAAATCAAATTCACAGAGAAACTCCGTCCACCTTGTTTGCATAGCATTTAGATTTGGCTGGCCAAACAAATACTTTAAACTCATATGGTCAGTTTTGAGCTCAAGTATTCTGCCCAAGAGATAATGTCTCTGCCTCTTGAGTGCATGAACCATGGCTGCTAGCTCTAGGTCATGGGTGTCATAGTTCTTATCATGTTCCTTTATCTTCCTTGACTCATAACAAATTACAAACCCCTCTTGCATTAGCACTGCACTGAGCCCTTCAATTCAAGCATTAGTGCATACTACAAAATATTTATTTGAATTTGCAATATTCAAGACAGGTGCACTGGTAAGTAATTCCTTTAACTGCTCGAAACTTTTCTCACATTTTTCAGACCCTACAAATTTGATATTCTTCCTTTGCAGTGAAGTAATTGGGTGAGCTATCTTAGAGAAGCCTTCAATGAACCTTCTATAGTAACCAACAAGACCCATAAAAGACCTTACATTTGCAATGCTCTTTGGAGTAGACCAATCCATTATGGCCTCAACCTTCTCTGGATCTACTCCAATACCTTCTTCTGAAATAACATGACCCAAATCTTGTACCTTCTTTTGATAAAATTCACACTTGCTTAACTTTGCATACAGTTGGTTTTCCATAAGGACTTGTAACACCATTATTAAATGTTCATTATGTTCTTCTTCATTCCTTGAATAGACAAGAATGTCCTCCAAGAACACAATTACAAACTTATCCAAATACTTTCTGAAGACACTATTCATGAGGCAGATGAATGTGGCAGGTGCATTGGTAAGACCAAATGGCACCACAGTGAACTCATAATGACCATATCTAGTTTTGAAAGATGTCTTATGAATATATTCTTCCTTTATCCTCACTTGATGGTAGCCAGAACTCAAGTCAATATTGTAAAATACCCTAGCTTTCTTCTTCTGATCAAACAAGTTATCAATCCTTGACAATGGATACTTGTTCTTAATTGTCACCTTATTTAGCTGCTTGTAATCAATGCATAGTCTCAATGTTCCATCTTTCTTCTTAACGAATAACACATGTGCACCCCAAGGTGATACACTCAGTCCGATATATATTTTATCCATTTGTTCTTGTAGTTGCGTCTTCAACTCTATCATCTCTGGTGTGCTCATTCTATAAGGAGCTTTGGAGATGGGTGCTTCCCCTGGAACAAGGTTAATGGAGAAATCAATACCTCTCTTTGGTGGCAATCCCGACACTTCATCTGGAAACACATCTTTGAACTCTTGCAATATATAGAAGTCTCCTATCCTTGGTACTTTGTCCTCTGATGACTCTGATATGTGGAATGCATATAACTGGCAGCCCTTTCTATAAAACTTCCTCAACTGTAGAGCTGAAATTTGCCTCACTGAAACTTTCTTTGGAATTCCTATAACCATCCTTGGTCTTCCTTCCTCATCAAGGAATTCAAGTACCTTCTCATAATAGTCAACCTTGACTCTATGTCTTTCCAACCAGTCGATACCTATTAGGCCATCATGGGAGCCTAACGGTAGAATATTTAAATTTTCTTGGGTGGAAAGTCCATTCAACTCAATGGAGCATTCTGGAACTACTTCACTCACCTTTCTCTTGGTACTTGTGGCTAATTGGAATAACCAATACTTACCATGATTTATCTTACCAAGACAACATCCTTAAGCTATCATAGGAGACACATAACTGTGAGTAGATCCTGGGTCAATTAAAACAGAAATAGATTGCTTTGCAATCTTACCTTCAACTTCTATCACTATTGATTGATGGTCTGCTTGATGGCCATCCAGTTCTGCATAAATCCTAGGTGTTTCTCTTGCCATATCTTCCAATGTAGTTGCTTCTTCTAGGTTGTGCAAGCTCCTGGGATTCTCTCCTCTAGTAGGACAATATCTAAGCATGTGGTTTCCTCCACATCCCCAATAATGAAGTGGTCCTTTTGATGCCTTGTCTGCTGCTACTACTGGATTGAATCCGCTTCTTGCTTGATGTCCCTATGGAAAGGTTCTGGGATGATTCCTGAATGGTGGTTTGAATACACTTTTCCTTGGTTCAAACTTTCCCTTGGGTTTTCCTTTCCATGCTAGCTGCACCTCTGACTTTCCTTTACTTTGCTCATAGCAATGCTCTGCCATCCTAATGGATTCATCCAAACTTAGTGGATTTTTTTATTCTATTCTATATATGTAGTTCTATGGTAGAATACCAAGGAAGCATTGGATCTTCACCGTTTCATCCTTGATGTAGTCTACAAAACTCAACAGTTCTAGAAAAATATGAACATGCTTTTCCATGGTATTCTGCCCCAATATGAGTTCATTGAACTCTTTTCTCTTGCTATCATAATACCTAGATGATAGGTATTTATCCTTGAAATATCTTTGGAATCTTTCCCGATTGATCCTTCTTTCACTAGTTCCCTTCACTTGCATGAGATGGTCCCACCAAATGGAGGCTCTGCCATTCAGATTGTAAATGGAAACTATGGCCTTTTCATCCTCATAACAACCATGCATTTTGAAATAATTCTTCATTCCAAGAAGCCATGCCTCTGCTTCTTGGCATGTTTTACTTTCTCCTTCAAAAGTCGGAGGTCTTTCCTTCCTAAACTCTCCTTGTAAGACTCCTATGTACTTTCTTCTTCCTTCAAACCTATTGGCACCTTGGGATTCTTTGGAAATCCTTGGAGTCATTTGATGTGTTGGAAAGTGATATGGAGGAGGGTGTTCTGTGATTTCTGCTCACAGAACTGCTTCTAGGGCTTGGATTCCTCTTCCTGGAACACCCTCTAGAATGACTACTTGCATTTTTCTCTTCTCTACCGATATTGCTTGGGTTGTACCCAAGGTTTACCCTTTGGTGCATGTCCGTGAGGCTCTGCAATATAGAATCATTGAGCTGGTGCTGCTCTTCCTAAGCCTTTATCAACCTCTCATTGAAACTTATCATTGTTTCAAGCAAGTTCTGGGGATTTACTTGCTCCCTTCTTCCATTAGATTCGATTTTAGAATGCTCTTCTTGCATGTTTTCTCCCAGTACATCTTCTTTAGGCTCATAAGGGTCCTATGCATCGTTAATGGTTACCATTTCCACTTTTCCATGTACACTGCCCTGCTGCACGATTCAACTACAACTCTGCTACAGTCGCTGTGCATGATAGAACGATTATTAGACAACATAAGAGTGCATAAAACTTAAAACATCTACGCAATCTGGAATCAACTAGTTAATAAGAAATTTCAGGTTAAAACAACGCAACAACACTTCTCACTTTCGAATTCATTCACGGTTTGGCCCAAACAGCTCCCAGTGTTGCATCTGAAGCTCTGATACCAATCTGTCACATCCCCACACCTCAAGATGACCTTCTAAGGCATGTGAGACCTTCCAACTACATATTTGTTTATTCAACCTTCAAATTTCACATACAACCATAATGGGATCGGATCCGCAATCCACATTATGTTCCGTAATCCACAATCTGCAATTGTGATCCACAATCCTTAATCTATAATTGAGATCCACAATCCATGTTTTGCAATCTGCATTCCGCAATTGTTATCCGCAATCCACAATTGCGATCCGTAATTAGCGTTCCACATTTTCAATCCACAATTTGCATTCCGCAACCCGCTTTCTGCAATCCATAATCTGTATTGTGGATGCGGGAATGCGAAACCCTCTATTCCATATCCGGGGTGGTCTTTCCCTTCCAGAATCTGCAATCCTCATTGCAGATGCGGGAATGCAGAGTTTCCCACTCAAAAAACTTACCTTCCGCAATCTGCAATCTGCATTGCGGATGTGGGAATATGGAACCACACCTCTGCAACAACGAATTTCCAAAGCAACCTAGGAGTGACATAAATTCCTCCTTCAAGGTCCAAATGGAACAAGGTTGGTACTGTTGGAAATATATTGGAGAACTCTTTCCAATGGTGCAACCTCCAATCTGAACAGAGGTCTCTAATCTCGTCATTTCTCGAACTGAACATTCTGTGCACAACTCCACTTTAAATGACTTTAACCTTCTTCCTGCCATGGCTTTCCCCTCCACCTAACCCACATAGAGGTTCTGAGACACATCAGGGTATCCCCTTCCTCCTCAAGATCAGGTGCAGTGATACAACACATTCATAGGGTTAATCAATACATCACAATATGTAAGGAGAATGGAGTTAGATCTAGCCATTATATCTACCACATGCAATACTTATAATTGAATAAACTTATAAATGGAATGATGTATATAAGAAGAACTCAACCTTCTTCTTAGGCTTAAACATGATCTAATTATCCATCAATTCAGAAAGACATACATCCAATGACTTAAACATAAGCAACCATATCATAGCAATGGAACATCATCATTTAGCATAGCAAAGAAGTACTTATCTTTAACTTTCTAAAGCTGCCAAGCAACTGGCTAAGTGAGAGAAATGTTCCATCGAAGCTTAGATCTCTGTCCAGATGTACTCTTTTAGATGAGAGATCACTTCCAAGCCGGGCTGTGTATCCACTAAGGAGGGCTATCAAGTTATCTCACAGTCAAGATTCCATCTCAATGCTAAGCCAATCTGTAGTTGGGTTTATCAAGCATTCCATGGCATCTACCCATGCTAAGCCAACCTACAGTGCGTTTATCAAGCATATAAAGACAATGAGGAAGGTATTTCTAAGCCAGTGAGCTCAACCACAGAGCTGCAGGCATCTCAACACTCAACAAACATGGCACCCACATTACGTACCTCACCCAACACAAGGAATACCCTTTTCTCTGCTACATAGTCCCTCAAGGCCTCTTCCCTTCCAGTTCAATTCAGGGTGGGAATAGAAAGGTCTAGTTGCTAGTTCTATGAGATTACAGCCTTCACTAAGTTTATCAAGCAACCTAACTCTAAATTGACCTTTTACCATAGTTAACCAAGATGGTTCTTCTCAGGGCTGCGGACTAAGCTCTGTCTCGCAATCTAACTCTCTCAAACCAAATCCCATATATCCACGGCTTACGTAGGTTGTTTAAGCTCTCTAACTCATCTCATGGTTCTTTTATGGGTATCCCGAGTAGACTATATTCATGCAAGTAGTTCCTATGGAAATGGATTCGATGATATCTCACTCACACAGGAAATCACGACTATCGTTCCTCCTCTTCCTTCCGACAAGGATCTGCGGGTCTGCGAATGCATGAATCCCTCCAAATGGGCTCTCTCTCCATGAATGAATGGATGCTGAATAACAAGTGAATGAATCATGTTCCCTTCCCCAATGGGTACTCAAAATAGGTTCCACAAGTTTCCAGGTGCTTGAGTGTCTCCAAGTACAAGCAATCAGATCCATGCCCTGCCATACGAAATCGCAGGCATGCTCCATACTCCATCGGCTTCAGCAACAGGGTTCCCAGCCACCCTGTGCAACCGAATTAATGTCATTATGGGAGTCAAAAGGGTTCATAGCTGGACATGTGGAAACATGGGTACCAATCCCATAACCCCCTCACCTTGCCCTAGTGGTTACAGATGGCCCCTTTCTCACTGGTTTCCTCCTTAGCCAGCTTCTTGGTTATTTTATTGCATTGATTAATAATTACATCATTTACATTTCTTCATGGCTTAACAACCCATGAATAATCAAACTGTCAAATACTTGCCTCTGCAATAACCTTAATCATCCAATAGTGGGGCTTTGGCCTTGAGCTCCACACTATGGTAGCATATACAAAATATTTACATTGAAGCCAATAAACACTAAGGAAGAATAGGGGTATTAGACAAGTCCACCACAAAACAATTTTTTAATCCTTGATGAATGTCACAATGGGAGATAACCGTTATGTCAAATTAGACATAACCCTTGATCAATGTTGTAATGCAAAAAAACCCTTGATGAACATCACAATGTGACATATCCCTTAGTAAACATTGTAATGCGACATAACCCTTGATGAACGTCGTAATGCGACACAACCCTTGGAACTTAGCCATAATTATTTGTAACCATTGAACAATGTACCAAGCTAAAATTAGTCAAACCTGATTACGATGAACATTATTGCAACATAAAACCATTTCTAAATATCACAATGCCACATAAAATTTGTTCAATGTCATAATGTGATGAAGCCATTACATAATTTAACCACTAAGCCGATATAAGTCAATCTAATGATTTTCGTAATGAAACATAATCATTTTGGAACACGCCAATATTATGTTTAATATATGATACTTAGTTATAATTATAATTATATAATTTATAATTTTAATCATTATAATTATCAAGTATTATAATAATCAATAGTTATAAATATTAAATAATTATAATTATAATATTTTAAAATATCATTACTTGTATAATATTATATCATTATCAATGGCTATTTTCTAGTATAATATTATAATAGTTAATTTTAATACTATGATCAAATGATGATATTTTTAATTAAATTGCATTATTTTTAATATCTCTATGTGCCATTGTTGATGCCTCAGATGTGCATGGTAAGTGCAAAGTGTTGGAATGGGTTCCAAGGCACACAACAGGGGATGAAAACCAAGCCAAAGGCTTCAGTTAACCCTATGCAAGAGTTACCCTATCCTCGAGCTGTTTTGGATGGTAATTACCCATGGATATTTGGCCTCCGTTGGCACTTTGAGAGTAAATGGTTTTGATCTATAAGATCAGTTTCACAATTTTGGGAAACAAAAGTGTGGAAAATAGTTAGTAATTCTAACTATGCCTATTCAGAAAAGATCCTAATCTTAAGTCTAATTTATTATAAAAGTGAAAGCTGAGTATTCATGCAAATCAACCTTGAGGCGCAAGAGAACAAACAATCTGTCATCCTTGACAGAAATGCCTTTAGATAAAATGTTTGTTGACTTAGATTATGATATTTTAATGAAAATTAAACAAAATAATCTAAGCTTGAAGACCATCAAGATATAACCTGTTATCTCTTTGTTGATTGAAAAATCAACAATGATAGAATATATATATATGTGATCAATTGCAGAAATCGATAAAGAAAGTATTCAATCAAAGAAATTTAATCAAACATTTTCACACACACATCAGTTATACAGAGAAACCAATACAACAGATCTATGTATTCATTATAAATCCCACAAAAGATCATATGCATAACGGGTGACAATCTAGAACATAACATCAAGAGTCCTTAAAGAAATTTAAGTGATAATCAGAAGATGGATCCGAAAATAACATTACTGTATTAAGATGCCTTGTACCAAAATTACAATGACTCTGAGCACAGAGTATCTTCAGTCTTATCTCTTGCTGAGTTGCAGTTCCAAAATTCCAACCCCTTACTAAGAAAAACCTTCTCCCTTATATACTAAATTTACATAAGAGTTCTAAAAGGAGAAGTTCTACAAAATAGGGATTATACAATCAAATCTAATTAAAGATCCAGGAAATCCAACCATTTTTCATAAATATCTAACAATTCATCTACATTTGGGAAGATGACAGATTCCAAAGATAATCGAGCACTTCATGTGTTATTTTCCATATCATGCTTCACTAGCTTGTGCCAAATGTGTAGGTACATGAGAATCCTCCCTTCCACAATGACCGGTTCTTTTACCAAATGATCTACATCTTGGATACTGACTTGTTCCAAGTCCCGAATCTTCTATGCAAATTCTTCACATCTGCTCTCGAGTTATTCAAGTCTGCATTTTGGTGGCAGAGCTTCCAAAATAGGATTCATGAGTGGAAAACCTAGGTCATTCATGATATTATCAACCGCATACCATCATCTAGTGCAGTTGTCCCATGTCTTATTAATGATTTCCGCAGCTGATTCATTCAAATCAAGCCACGTGTTCAAAGATGCCTTGACTTTCTTGATCTGGAAAGTATTAAGGATCGGGATGTTCTCTGGAACATTCTTGATATACAATTGCCATTGACCAATTTCTTCTTCAGCTTTACAAGCTTGGAGCCTTTTTCCTTTCATTCTACAAGAGTAGAAGACATCTTAGAAAAACTAATGAAATTTTCCCTGATCCCGTGTAAGGCAATATATAACTTCTTCAGTAATTCATGCTGACTTTGATTCACTTCAAGAGCCAAGTTTTTGAGGTCACAGGGAGTGAACTTGAGAACATTGGAAGAAGCTGCACTTATAGTTGCATCTTCCACCTGCTTTTCTAAAGAGGCTATCTTCACGATATCAGCAGAATGTTGAGATTGCAAAAAGTTAAATTTAGTAAGAAGAGTAGCATTCTTCTGTTCTAGGTCCTGTACTTTGTCTGCCCAAGTTTTCTTGAGGTCAGCCACATCAACGGAATGTTGAACCTTTGTTTTAGCCAACTCTTCCTTCAGGTTTCTAATTTCTTCCTACCTAATGTCAACTTTTTTGTCCAAGACCTAGACCGATCCTAGTTAGCAGAGTCAAAAGCCCCTAAAGCTACAGTTGTTTCAACAACTTCAATTCTTGGGTTATTAGTTCTAGGGGCCCATATTACTTGATCTGGGTCATGAGCTTCCAAAACACTTTGTCCTTGACCCCTCTTCCTGCCTCTTTTAACTATTGCCTTGTCATCTTGAGTATAGAAGATATCTCCAAGAGGAACCACATCTATGTCCATATACTCAGCAATGGACTGTGTAGGAACAAAAGTGACACTAATTGTGGAAACCAAAGAAGGAGTCTGAGTGACAGCAGAGGTCGGGATAGGTAAAGTGACTTGAGCAGTAGCTAAAGGTGTAATGATGACTTCAAGAGTTGACACACCTTTGTTTGGGGAGGGAAGCGAGACCAATGCCTCAGGAAGTGGAACCTGACCAAGACTACTGACTTCCGGGAGAGGAGGTGGAATCTGCACTTTACTAGGTGAGTGTGTAGGGGAAACCCTTGAAGATGCATCGATGGAGGTTATTACTGGATCAGCTGTAGATGATTGCGGAGGGATAACCAAAGACTGGGGTTCTGTAGTGACAGATGGTGAAATGGAAAAAAGAGACTGAATTTTCAGGTAATGAAATGGTGGTGTTATTGAGGGTATTAGACAAGTGGGATAATGTAAATGGAATTGTTCCTCCCAAAGGCACAGTAGAATTTGGTTGAATAGATGGAAACACAATTGTTGATGATGTGATACCAGGGGCAACATTAAATTCCAACACTGACTGTTCAGGGAAAGACTGATCCATATCAATACCCAACAAGTCAATATCAGACTTAGTATCTCCAGTGATTTCTTCAACTACTGGTACTGGGGAAGGTGAAGCTATTTCTTCATCACAGTCAATTACATCTACAGTAGAAATTTGTGATGAGGAAGGCATAAGCTTCTATCTTTTAGCTGGGTTAGCCTTCATTATGATCAGTTCATCATATTCTGGAGTGTTAGGGGTAGAGAGCTGATCATCTAGTGTACCTGGTGGCTGAATTTTGTCTGCAGCCTTTGGAGGTTCTAGCAAGTGAGTCTATAACATTGATGACAACTAAGCCATTTGCTGTCTGGATTCATGGGCTATGTGCAGCATGAGTTTAGCTTCTTCATTAGTTTTCTCTTTATATAGTTCCCCTTGAATAACTTTACCTTTGTCTCCATCATGACTAGTAGGTAAAGGAGGATTGTTAGATTTCTGAGCTTCTTTCTCTTCGTTGTCCTTTCTTGCTTGTTCAACAAGATTCAACTGCATGGTCCTGTAACTTAGGGCTCTGTCCTTCAATTGTTTCTGATACTGTAGAATGTCATGTTGTTCTTGAGAGTCCTTTGCTTTGGCCAAGACTTGAGAGAACATGTCTACCCCTTGATATATGGAATCATCGAGGATCAACTCATGGGTATAATCAATCCTCATGTGAACTTGCTTTAGGTGTGCATCCAAGAACTTCTTAGGATCATGTTTCCTTTTCGGGGCATCACCTAGTCTAAGAGAAGCTATCTGATCACCCAGACTTACATCCCAGGTTGATGTTGGGATGACCAATTGACCCAGATTTAGAGGAAACTTAGACCAATTTTTCTTCTCGGGTTCTATGAGTCTCTTTTACATACCCTCAGCGGTGGTTTGAAAAGAAACCTCTTGCATTACCATCCTGTCTAGAACTATTCCGGGAAACAAATGAACTGTTTCACTCCCCCAGATTTTGATGTATGAAAATTACTCACCTACATACCAGTCACCCATTGTGTTGATAAAAGGTTTGGCATCCTCTTAGAATGCAGGTGGTTGCTGCTGGAAGATCTTGAAATAGATGGTACCAACAAAATAGTCACAGATGTCATATATCATAGGTGAAAAATTCCCTTCCCATAGTGTTGAATGGTAGATGTGTATAGGTGGATCTGAACAGGTCCAATGCCAACCCAAATTAGGGTACTGGAACTCTGAGAAAAAAAACATCTAGAACATATGCAGATAGAAAGGAGGGTGTCTTCTTGTGAGTTGGTGCCTTCTGATAATCATGGATAGCATTTTTTAGTTCTGCTAACAAGATAGAGGCCCATGGAAAAGACTCACCTGTAAGTGATACATGATGGGCCACGGGTGCCCATTCTTCTTTAAAATGAGAACAATTGGGTTGACTGAAAAGTCGGAAAAGCATGGCTGCAAGTAGAGAATAGGGTTCCTTGAACCAGATAATAGGATAAAGGTTATCTGACTTAGGTATAAAGGCATTAGGCTTGTGCATCCAAGATTTAATCATTTGATCAAAATTATACCGGGTTTTGGATGTTTGTATGAACTCAGTAGAGAGGGTCTGTACATAGGGTTTCATAGAAAAAGCTCGAACAAAAACCTCTGGATGAAAATTGGTCAATTGACAACCTGTACTATAATTAAAAGAACGTTCTTTAACATCAACATTCTCAATTATCCACTTGACTGCATCTATGTAGGGTAAGACAGTAGGGCGTGCAGTGATGGCATGAATTTGGGACGCCCTAATTTTCTCGTAGACTAATCTATCATTCTCGATATGGGATAGGTCGTCATTATAAAAAATGGCATGTATATTAGACCAATCCAACTGGTATGTTTTAGTAACTCGTTCACTGGTGTCAAAGAGAAAACCAAAATTTGGGTCATTGATCAGGGGGTCTTTGTACGACAATTTAGACCGTGTATTTCTCGACATGTTGGAAGAACTTTGCAATATCTGATTAATACAGAAAATCAAATAAAATTCAAACCAGAAATAGCAAAATTGCAGGTTAACATCGTAAGGATAACAGTGGACTTACCTGAAATAACCAACAAACTAAAAAACGACACCTGACACGCAATCCACAGTAAAATGATAATGTGACAGTGTAATTTCTTCAACAGTTAAAATGTAAAAATAAGAGGTAAAAATCCCTATTAAATACATTTACCAAAATAAAACCAACCATGCGATCATAACAGATGGACGACTGAGATTCACCGCAGCGAACGCGGAGTCGGGTTCAAGTATGTTGAAAAAACTCTTATTCAAAGGTTCCGCAAGCCTAAACCTGAAAGTATGAATTTGTGGGTTGCGGGTTCACAAAAAATGGAAATGGGAGAAAAGATTTCCAAAAGCCGAAAATTGACCGTGCGAGTGGCGGGTTTCAGGAACGTGAAAGTTTGTGAAGCAAAATAGCCATCCCAAAAGCCAAAAACCAACTATGCAGGTAGTGGGCTTTGGAAACATTAAACTGTGATGTAAAATAACCATCTCGAACACCGCATCCCGAAATTATGGGTTGCGGGTTTCGGGAAGACACACAAAATAAACGAAAAAACTCAATCCCCGAAATTCGAATGCTGCCATTGCAGGGTTCGGGTTTCGGGGTGGTTATTTCTTAATCTTATTAATGAATGACCCCGCAATCTACACCTGTTAGGTTGCATGTTTCGGAATTAGCAAAGCCAAAACTAAAAACAACAGTCCCGCAATCCGCACCTGTCGGGTTTGTGGGTTTCGGGTTCTCAAAACTTCGGGTTTCGAAATGATGATGAGAGTCAACAAAATACTCATAATTTTTGTTTTCTTCAGACTGAGACACTTTGGAAGACATAATCAAACCCTGACAAACAAACAGACCAAATGCATGGGTGGATAATTTTAGAGGTAAAATAAAAAAAAATCGAATTATTTACAAGATAACTCACCCAAATTGCTTTGCGTTTATTAAAAATAATGGGCTCCCATGCTTAGCTAAGCATGGGATCTGTTGTGGCCACAACAAATGGCGACTGGCTGGGAAGAATCAGTTATCTCTGCAATCAAATCCAACTAAAGACAACATGTCAATCAACCAATTTCTTGAAACTCAATTCAAAAGAAGATACTCAAAAGATAGCAGTCAATAAGCAATGAACGTGAAAACAGATAGGTCTCAACAATGACCATTTTAAAGATAATACTCATTCGATAAAGAGATTTAGAGAGTAATACCAAATCTTTGCCATGATGTAATCATAGAAAACCAGCTTGTGTTGAACCTGAGGACAACCTTAGAAATGCTCATGGATGTCCTAATTACACATCCCCTTGGTTTATTAATTACATGTATATTCAGTGACACTTTATCATCTTATTTTTTGTCTTTTCTTTTCTTTTCTTCTCTCTTTTTTTTTTTGTTATAAACATAAAATTTTGTTGATACAAGACCACTATACTGACTTGGTGATCAAATGAAACAACACCATTCACAAGCCTGATCTGGAAGCTGGTCAAGCTAGCTCGATGTCGAGACTCCTTGTCTTTTGGCTGTGAGACCAAAAGAAATTATCATGGCTTGGTGACCACATAGTGATAATTCCATCCCAAGTTCAAACTCATGATCATAGCAAGGCTGGCTTGTAATAAGACCCCCTTGTCCTTGTATACAACAAAATATTATGACAAACAAAACAATTTATTTTGGCATAAGATTACAAGCCATTAGCATGGCTTGGTGACCATATAGTGATAATGTTACTCGCTCGTGCTTTGTAGATCATGAATGGATTGACCTGTAATAGGATCTTCCACCTTCCAGGAGAACTGAAAGTCATCTTCCAAGTGTGGTGGCTTGATGTGAAGATGTCATTCGACTTTAAACACCTATGAACCTAATGGGCTGGCTTGATAACAAGACCACCCACTACTTATAATTTTAAACAAATTTCATATTCAAAGTGATTGTAAAAGGACCCATGAGCAATCGGAACTGGTCAGGTTATTATGATATGCCATTCAACCATGAAACACCAGATAGGGAAATGATGACCACCGTCCATACCTCAATTACACAAATAAAGCATGGTGAAAGATAATGATCAAAGTGAAAAGTATCCAATGGCACTGCACTTATTGACTGTTAATTCTTTAGAGCAAATTCTAATCAAATGCCAGAAAGTAAGATTGCTGACAATGCTGAAGCTTCAGAAGCAATTGTTGCTAAGAAAACAATCATAAGCCATTACCACAAGTGTGAAGCCTTATTGATGGAAACCAAAACAAAACAAGAAAACCAATCAAAATGTCAATGCATTAAAACAAATGATCATGAAACAAACCACACCGATATACAAGTGCATCAAATTGTTTAAAGAAAATACTTCATTGAGAGAATCAAAGGGGTGATAAAATTATTAAAGAAATTGTCAAACTAACCTGTTCAATTCCTACTCCTACACTAATCTAAAATCAACAGAAACTAAGTATACTTGAATATCCAATGGAGCCAATCAAGTAACCTAAAACCTGCAAGATAAAACAGATGATGAATCAGTAATGAAAATTATGAAACTGGAGGTCCAAAAATAGGAAAGAATGAACTAAGTTTCTTATTTGCAAAGAAATGAAAATGACATGGTAGATTGCTCAAAAATGATTGTTCCAACCATAAATAAATTGAATCATAAAAAGCATGCTGGGTATTATTAAGATCATGATCCAGAATATTTTTATCAAAATTGAGAGCGGAGAATATTTCCTTTAGGCATATATCATCGTTATTGTATTGAAAGGAAATATCCGAATTTGGATCTCGTGAATGATCAACTTCGTCTTTTAGACATTCATTCTTGTCAAGTGTATCAAATTTATTTGATTTCGAAACACTTGATCGAAATAACTTTTAATTTGAAATTTGATTCATAGAGAAAGTATATTTGGAACAAATATTTTGAAATTCAATACCAATTTCAGCCAACTCATCCTCCAAAGACTTATGGTTCTCATTCCGTTCATAACAATCAGAGTTGAAGGACAAAGAACAAGAATCTTCAGATTTTGTAAAATGGGTAGAATCATTGTGTTCTTCAGTATCTGAAGTGTAATTAGTCTCTTCAAAACTTTCTGTTTGAACATCCATAATTTGATTAAATGAAGAAGATTGAATATCACTTATAAAAGAAGGATTTTTAAAATTATTAGAAATACATGAAAAATCCTCTTTATAATTCTTGGAATCTTCATTTTTATTGATAGTTGGATTATTATGATCAAGCTGATAAAAATGAAAATGCTCAAAATTTATTCGAACAAATTGCTCATTACATTGATCCGAAATAATAGAATTAAGATTTTCTTTAATAGTTTCAGATCGAGGTTCCGAACAATGAAGGGAAGATGTAAGGCATTCATGGTATTCACATTCATTTGAAAGAGAAAGAGGGCTATTAGAATCTGCATCTAGTTCCTTTAGGGAAGATTGAAATTTGGATGCAAAAATTATTCGTTTCAAATTATGTAGAGTATTTTGAATATCCTTTTCCTTCTTTATGGACATAACTTCATTGTACATGTCATTCATTTGAGAATTAAATTGAGCAATTTGAGAATCATTTGATCCTTCATTAGCAGATTCAACATCGTATGAGAGGAAAGGACGAAAAAGATATGAAGGATACCCCTTCAAGTCTTTCTCAAGAATTTGAGCCTCTTTGTATGCTTCATTGAAATCTATTATCCCTTATCGCAAAATAAACATTGCTATAATCTTGGGAAGAGATCTAACATACCAACAAAAAGTGAGTTTTGCTGTAGGTCTATGTTCTCGTAAACTATAATACACTTGTCGAAAACGTGTGTTGAAATCCCAAATTGATTCTCCATCAAGGACTTGCATTTGAACCAGATTTTGATGAATTTCAACTGCATCATAATCTTCAAAAGAATCTCTAAATACATTCTTGAATTCTAACCAACTAGAAATTGAATTCAAAGGTAAAAAATAAAACCAAAGAGAAGCCTTACCTTTGAGGGTAAATGGGAATAATATGCAAGCAACATCTTCATGTGTGATATTATATAAACACAAAATAGATTCATACCTTCTAATGTGCTCGGTGACAGAAACATTAACTTCTCCATCAAATTTTGGCAAGATATTAACTGCCTTTTTAGGGAGTTCATGTAAAGCCCCTGGTAGGCTTAATGCGGTATCCGACTCCCATGCAGGAATTTGGGAAAGAGCCATGAAATCATGATAACTAGAAGATAGCTCTTATCGTGGGCATGTGCCACTTCATGCCCTCCTTCTAGCGCCATTTGTTGATTCCTTGGATGTGCAGGGTAAGTGCAAAGTGCTGGAATGGGTTCCAAGGCACACAACAGGGGATGAAAACCAAACCAAAAGATTCAGTTAACCCTACGCAAGATTTACCCTATCCTAGAGCTGTTTGGGATGGTAATCACCCACGGATATTTGGCCTCCGCTGGCACTCTGAGAGTAAATGGTTTTGATATATAAGATCAGTTTCCCAATTTTGGGAAACAAAAGTGTGGAAAACAGTTAGTAATTCTAGCTATGCCTATTCAGAAAAGATCCTAATCTTAAGTCTAATTTATTATAAAAGTGAAAGCTGAGTATTCATGCAGATCAACCTTGAGGCGTAAGAGAACAAACAGTCTGTCATCCTTGACAGAAATGCCTGTAAATAAAATGTTTGCTGACTTAGATTATGATATTTTAATGAAAATTAAACAAAATAATCTAAGCTTGAAGACCATCAAGATATAACCTGTTATCTCTTTGTTGATTGAAAAATCAACAATGATAGAATATATATATATGTGATCAATTGCAGAAATCAATAAAGAAAGTGTTCAATCAAAGAAATTTAATCAAACATTTTCACACACATCAGTTATACAGAGAAACCAATACAACAGATCTATGTATTCATTATAAATCCCACAAGAGATCATATGCATAACGGGTGACAATCTAGAACATAAAATCAAGAGTCCTTAAAAAAATTTAAGTGATAATCAGAAGATGGATCCGAAAATTACATTACTGTATTCAGATGCCTTGTACCAAAATTACAATGACTCTAAGCACAGAGTATCTTTAGTCTTATCTCCTACTGTGTTGCAGTTCCAAAATTACAACCCCTTACTAAGAAAAAGCTTCTCCCTTATATACTAAATTTACATAAGAGTTCTAAAAGGAGAAGTTCTACAAAATAGGGATTGTACAATCAGATCTAATTAAAGATCCAAGAAATCCTGCCATTTTCCATAAATATCTAACAATTCATCTACATTTGGGAACATGATAGATTCCAAAGATAATTGAGCGTTGCATGCGTTATTTTCCATATCATGCTTCGCTAGCTTGTGCCAAATGCGTAGGTACATGAGAATACTACCTTCCATAATGACCGGTTCTTTTACCAAACAATATACATCTTGGATGCTGACTTGTTCCAAGTCCCAAATCTTCTGTGCAAATTCTTCACATCTGCTCTCGAGTTCTTCAAGTCTGCATTTTGGTGGTAGAGCTTCCAAAATACGATTCATGAGTGGCAAACCTAGATCATTCATGATATTATCAACCGCATACCATCATCTAGTGCAGGTGTCCCATGACTTATTAATGATTTCCTCAGTTGATTCATTCAAATCAAGCCACGTGTTCAAAGATGCCTTGAATTTCTTGATCTGGAAAGTATTAAGGATCGGGATGTTCTCTGGAACATTTTTGATATACAATTGCCATTGACTGATTTCTTCTTCAGCTTTACAAGCTTGGAGCCTTTTTCCTTTCTGTTCTTCAAGAGTAGAAGACATATTAGAAAAACTAATGAAATTTTCCATGATCTCATCTAAGGCAATATATAACTTCTTCAGTAATTCATGCTGACTTTGATTCACTTGAAGAGCCAAGTTTTTGAGGTCACAAGGTGTGAACTTGAGAACATTGGAGGAAGCTGCACTTGCAGTTGCATCTTCCACCTGCTTTTCTAAAGAGGCTATCTTCACGAGATCAACAGAATGTTGAGACTGCAAAAGGTTAAATTCAGTAGGAAGAGTAGCATTCTTCAGTTCTAGGTCCTGTACTTTGTTTGACGAAGTTTTCCTAAGGTCAACCACATCAATGGAATGTTGACCCTTTGTTTTAGCCAACTCTTCCTTCAGGTTTCTAATTTCTTCCTCCGTGATGTCAACTTCTTTGTCCAAGACCTGGACCGAATCCCAGTTAGCAGAGGCAAAAGCCCCTAAAGCTGCAGCTGTTTCAACGGCTTCAATTCTTGGGTTATTAGTTCTAGGGGCCCATATTACTTGATCTGGTTCATGATCTTCCAAAACACTTTGTCCTTGATCCCTCTTCTTGCCTCTTTTAACTATCGCCTTGTCATCCTGACGATAGAAGATATCTCCGAGAGGAACCACATATGTGTCCATATACTCAGCAATGGACTGTGTAGGAACACAAGTGACACTAATTTGGAAACCAAAGAAGGAGTCTGAGTGATAGCAGAGGTCGGGATAGGTAAAGTGACTTGAGCAGTAGCTAAAGGTGTAATGATGACTTCAAGAGTTGACACACCTTTGTCTGGGGAGGGAAGCAAGACCAATGCCTCAAAAAGTGGAACCTGAGCAAGACTACTGACTTCCGGGAGATGAGCTGGAATCTGCACTTTACCAAGTGAGTGTGTAGGGGAAACCTTCAAAGATGCATCGATGGAGGTTATTACTGGATTAGCTACAGATGATTGCGGAGGGATAACCAAAGACTGGGGTTCTGTAGTGACAGATGGTGAAATTGAAAAAGAGACTGAATTTTTAGGTAATGAAATGGTGTTGTTATTGAGGGTATTAAACAAGTGGGATAATGTAAATGAAAGTGTTCCTCCCAGAGGCACAGTAGAATTTGGTTGAACAGATGGCGACACAATTGCTGATGATGTGATACCAGGGGCAACATTAAATTCCAACACTGACTGTTCAGGGAAAGAATGATCCATATCAATGTTACCCAACAAGTCAATATTAGACTTAGTATCTCCAGTGATTTCTTCAACTACTGGTACTGGGGAAGGTGAATCTATTTCTTCATCACAGTCAATTACATCTACAGTAGAAATTTGTGATGAGGAAGGCATAAGATTCTTTCTTTTAGCTACGTTAGCCTTGGTTATGATTAGTTCATCATCTTCTTGAGTGTTAGGGGTAAAGAGCTGATCATCCAGTGTACCTGGTGGCTGAATTTTGTCTGCAGCCTTTGGAGGTTCTAGCAACTAAGTTTGTAACATTGATGACAACTGAGCCATTTGCTGTCTGGATTCACGGGATGTCTGCAACATGAGTTTAACTTCTTCATTAGTTTTCTCTTTAGATAGTTCCCCTTGAATAGCTTTACCTTTGTCTCCATCATGACTAGTAGGATAAGGAGGATTGTTAGATTTTTGAGCTTCTTTCTCTTCCCTATCCTTTCTTGCTTGTTCAACAAGATTCAACTGCATGGTCCTGTAACTTAGGACTCTGTCCTTCAATTGTTTCTGATACTGTAGAATGTCATGTTGTTCTTGAGAGTCCTTTGCTTTGGCCAAGACTTGAGAGAACATGTCTACCCCTTGATATATGGAATCATCGGGGATTGAATCATGGGTATAATCAATCCTCATGTGAACTTACTTTAGGTGTGCATCCAAGAACTTCTTAGGATCATGTTTCCTTTTTGAGGCATCACCTAGTCTAAGAGCAGCTATCTGATCACCCATACTTATAGCCTAGGTTGATGTTGTGATGACCAATTGACCCAGATTTAGAGGAAACTTAGGCCAATTTTTCTTCTTAGGTCCTACGAGTCTCTTGTACATACCCTCAGCGGCGGTTTGAAAAGAAACCTCCTGCATTACCATCATGTCTGGAACTATTCTAGGCAACAAATGAACTATTTCACTCCCCCAGATTCTGATGTATGAAAAGTACTCACCTACATACCAGTCACCCATTGTGTTGATAAAAGTTTTAGCATCCTCTCAGAATGCAGGTGGTTGCTGCTGGAAGATCTTGAAATAGATGGTACCAACAAAACAGTCACAGATTTCATATATCATAGGTGAAAAATTCCCTTCCCATAGTGCTGAATGGTAGATGTGTATAGGTGGATCTGAAGGGGTCCAATGCCAACCCAAATTAGGGTACTGGAACTCTGAGCAGAAAACATCTAGAACATATGAAGATAGAAAGAAGAGTGTCTTCTTTTGAGTTGGTGCCTTCTGATAATCATGGATAGCATTTTTTTTATTTCCGCTGACAAGATAAAGGCCCATGGAAATGACTCGCCTGTATGTGATACATGATGTGCTATGGGTGCCCATTCTGCTTTAAAATGAGAACAATTGGGTTGACTGAAAAGCCAGCAAAGCATGGCTACAAGTAGAGAATAGGGTTCCTTGAACTAGATAATAGGATAAAGGTTATCCAACTTAGGTATAAAGGCATTAGGCTGGTGCATCCAAGATTTAATCATTTGATCAAAATTATACCGGGTTTTGGATGTTTGTATGAACTCAACAGAGAGGGTCTGTACATAGGGTTTCAGAGCAAAAGGTCGAACAAAAACCTCTGGATGAAAAGTAGTCAATTGACAACTTGTACTGTCATTAAAAGAATGTTCTTTAACATCAGCATTCTCAATTATCCACTTGACTGCATATGTGTAGGGTAAGACAACAGGGAATGCAGTAATGGTGTGAATTTTGGAAGCCCTACTTTTCTCGTAGACTGGTCTATCATTCTCGATATGGGACAGGTCGTCATTATCAAAAATTGCATATATCTTAGACCAATCCAACTATTATGTTTCAATAACTCGTTCACTGGTGTCAGAGAGAAAACCAAAATTTGGGTCTCTGATCAGGGGTTTGTACAATGATTTAGACCGTGTATTTCTCGACATGGTGGAAGAAATTTGCAATATCTGATTAATACAGAAAATCAAATAAAATTCAAACCAGAAATAGCAAAATTGCAGGTTAACATCGTAAGGATAAGAATGGACTTATCTAAAATAACCAACAAACTGAAAAACAACACCTGACACGCAATCCACAGTAAAACGATAATGCGACAGCATAATTTCTTCAACAGTTAAAATGTAAAAATAAAAGGTAAAAAACCCTATTAAATACATTTACAAAAATAAAACCAACCATGCGATCATAACATATCTACGACTGAAATTCACTACAGCGGACACGGAGTCAGGTTCAGGTATGTTGACAAATCTCTTATTCAAAGGTTTTGCAAGCCGAAACATGAAAGTATGGATTTGTGGGTTGTGGGTTCACAAAAAATGGAAGTGGGAGAAAAGATTTCCGAAAGCCGAAAACTGACCGTGCGGGTGGCGGGTTTCGGGAATGTGAAAGTTTGTGAAGCAAAATAGCCATCCCGAAAGCTGAAAACTGACTATGCGGTTAGCGGGCTTCAAAAACATTAAACTGTGATGTAAAATAACCATACCGAATGCCGCATCCCGAAATTACGGGTTGTGGGTTTCGGGAAGACAAACAAAATAAACGAAAAAACTCAATCCCCGAAAGTCGAATGCCGTCATTGTGGGGTTCGGGTTTCGGGGTGGTTATTTCTTAATCTTATTAATGAATGACCCCACAATCTGCACCTGTCGGGTTGTGGGTTTTGGAATTAGCAAAGCCAAAACTAAAAACAACAGTCCCGCAATCCGCACCTGTCGGGTTTGTGGGTTTTGGGTTCAAAAAACTTCGGGTTTCGGAATGATGATGAGAGTCAACAAAATACTCATAATTTGGGTTTTCTTCAGACCGAGACACTTTGGAAGACATAATCAAACCCTTACAAACAAACAGACCAAATGCATGGGTGGAGAATTTTAGAGGTAAAATAAAAAAATCGAATTATTTACAAGATAACTCACCCAAATTGCTTTGCGTTTATCAAAAATCGGGGGCTCCCGTGCTTAGCTAAGCATGGGATCTGTTGTGGCCACAATAGCCACCAACATATTATTTTTTTACTATAATATAATATAATATCATATTATAATTAAATGATATTATTTTAATTAAATACAAATATTTTTATTTTTTTTTGTTTTAAAGCTGTAGGAGTATATTAAAACCGAGAATAAAAAACTACATGTCTATCAGCATGCTTGGGTGGCCTAAGGTGGTGAAGCCACCATCCCAGGTGCTAAAAAATGTTGAAAAATCTATTACCATGACAAAAAAATCCCCTATGGGGCAGCACTGCACCACTGTAGTTCTCAGTCAGATTCAGTTCATACATAACTTTTGTAACTATATGACTAAGAAATGAACAATAAAGTAAATTGAAACAGATAACATGAGTGTCACAAAGGTAACCCAGAGCCACCACAATCCTCCTAGGAACTTACTTCTGCATAGGGCAGGTCAGGCGTTTCCTCCACGATAAGGCAACCACCATAAAAGTCATCGTCCAAGCTCATGGCAAAGCGTTGTGGCCTGGGGAAGTGATGCGGGAGCATCCTACTCTCCATCCAAATCCAATTCAAATGATAGGTCAGCCCTAGGGGTCTTGACATCTACCTAAGTAGAGGTCTTTTGATGAATTATTGTAAATAATGCTATGTTTTAGTATGATTCTAGATGGATGGATGAGTCACTAGGCGAGTCATTAGTGTGGTCATTTGGATGAGTCATGTAACAAAGTCCTCATCTAATGGTAGCGAGTCATAGAATGAGATTTAGGAGCTTGTTATATTTAGAATTAGTTAGTACCAACTCATGGAATTGTTGAGTATATTCTGGATCTGAACCAGAATTGGTTCATGAATTCTTATGTATAAATGTATGAGCCTATGAAGGAAAAAATAGTTTGGCCAACCAATGTAAATCTGGCCAAGATAGTTGGTCATGTTTGTATCGGACCTGAGAGGATTAGAACAATGGTTCTGAATTGATGTGAATGTATTGGTTTCTTATGATTGAATCGAGAAGAGATTATTTATGCATGTCTCTGAGTAGATGGATGAATTTGTGTATGATAATAGGATAATTCTTTGTATGCCTGAGCTATGATGGAGAAGCAATTGTCTGTGTGTGGCTAATGAAATATGATATTTTGAATACCTTGTAAACCCTAGAATCATCGATCACTGGAAGGATCGATGCCTTGCATATACGAATCCGCATAGGTGAAGTTCATGGTTAGGCCGAAATGAAGCCATGAAGCTGAGTTAAAGCTCTAAGAAGTAATGTATAGGTTAGCTATGGACATGGTGATTAGATCCAATGAAGACTTCAAGTTAGGAGCAAGGAGATTGCTTGATCGATTCTCTGATCAATCAAAACTGCTTCGTAGAGTTAGAATCTGATTCATTTGACAGAGTTTAAATGGTTTAGATCAAATCTTAAGGAGATCGATGATGGGGAAAATATATCACGAAGAGAACGTGCGTGGGAGATAGCATTTTGTAAAGCCGATGTGGAGTGTTCCGCGTTGATAGCATATTAGCAGATGAGGAAGAAGCCGCAAGATATCGATAGCTCACATAGAGTTCTGCAAGAAGAAGAGCTCGGGAGTTAATGGCCAGAGTGAACAAGGAGTTTGTGAAAAGGTTTAATGTCCACTTTTGATCGAAGATCCAATGGCCCACAGAAGTTGCGGAAAGAACCTTTAGTGATCCAACGGTCATAAGAAGTTGCAGAAGGAACTTTGTGGGAGACAATTTGTGGAAGAAAATTGTGGAAGCCATTCTAGAAAATTGAGAAAGGAATGCCCGCAACCTGCAATTGCGAAAGGGAGGAGCATCCGCAAATTGCGGAAAGGTTCATTGTAGAAAGGGAACATTGTGGATGCCAATTGCAGGAGGAAATTGCAAAGGAACACCCACAATTGTAGAAGGAAGGTACGCCCACAATTGCAGTAGGTGGGTGATCCCGCAAGGTCATTGCAGAAAGGTAATTGTGGAAGGTAAGAAATTACGGAAATCATTTTGGGAAAGTGGGTCCCGCATTTCTAGAAAAGACTTAGCTAGGCATGCTAAGTTTAGTGGTTCTATTTGAGTGAATCCACACTATATCCTAGGATAAGTGGGTTGGATTGGATTTTTCATATCCCACCTGCATCAAGTGGTATCACAACTTAGAAAAAGACTCCATTTGTATTGAAAGGAGATCCGAGTAGCCATTGCAACCAGGTCAAAGAAGAATTTGAGCAATGAGGGGATTGAAAATTCCATGAAGGAAACAGAGGTAAATTGAAATCTGATTTTCAATTTATGTTGAAATTGAAGACTGACATTTGTGTTGAGAAATTTGGTCAAGTGGGAGTATTCAGAATTGAATAGTGGGAGATGGTGTGCTCTTAAAGAAGAATTTAGGGCATATATTGGTCTAGAGTAGATGGATCAGAAGGGAGAATGTTAAGGTATTGGTACAAATATGATAAGGTATTGATTTATGTGTTCATATTAAATCTGGTTTGAGATTATTGCAGATTGAAGCCTATGACAAGGTTGATAGTAGAAGAAAGTTTGAAAGATATGACAGAGAACATCCGTGTTCTTGAGTAGAAGAGTTGAGAACTCTTGGAGGAAAGAGAAAGCAGTGGAAGAACCTAAGATCCAACAGAGGTTAGAAAAGAAGGTGACAAGTTGAATGTTCTCAGAGGGGAAGTATATCTGTAGAATCCCAAGAGGAGCAAAGTAAGTTGCTCAAGAGGTTCTAGAGGAAAGAACCAAGGATAACAAAAGGACAAGCTCAAGGAGAGGTAGCTTGTTGAGGTATGATAGAAGGTATGAAGACTTGCTGAGAGAATGCTTGGGACCAGTCCACAAGTGAACAAGATGATGTTCACAGAGAAAGAGAAAGAGGAGATGGAGAAAATGACTACTGAAGGTCATTGTAGAGGTTCTAAAGAAAGCCACATCAGAAGAAAATATGCCAAGGTAGAAGACATCAATAGATTGAGTCAAGAGGAGTATGACAGAGAATTAGTTGACATGGGATTGCAACTATTTCATTTAGAGAAGCTACTACAGAAAGAATACCAGAGGTATGGTTGGATAATGAATAAGAAGAAAGTGAGATGACATTCACTATAGATGAAGCTAAAGAAAGAGATATCTACCAGATTGAAGGAAGAACTCAGGACAGCTGAGTCTGAGATGGAAGTTTCATATTGTGAACTAGAGAAAGGAATCATCCTTGGAGAGGATGAAGATGAAGAAAAAGAGAGACTAACTGAAAGTCTTATGGATTCTGTAGGAAGTACAGATAAACTTATGGAGGAGATGACTGTGAAGTCAAATGAGACCAAGAGGTCTTATTTTTTTGGAACCAATGATTTGTTTGTGATTACAAGTACATCAGATCATAAGTAGTCCTTTGAAACTGTTTCAGAAGTAGATATAGCCAAATATGATGAAGAACGTCTCTCAAATGAGGAAAAGTTTGAAGTGTTGTAGCAGAAGGAACTCATTGATGAGTTCCTTAATGGAGGACCGTAGTCAATTGAGGTTGATCTGAAGATGAAGCAAGAAAAATAAGTGTACAAAGGAATTTCCATAAGGCAAGATCAAAATTACATTTTGATGAAGGAAAAAGTTGAAAGTCACCTTGGATTGTCATGAAGTCTGAAGAAGGAGAAGATATGCTTTCTAAAATCATAGCTGCAGAACATAATTATGTTGCAAAGGAAGATGAGATGGTATCCCATAAAGGTAGTCAGGATGAATATTGTATGCATCCTGTAGCTCAGATGTTGGGGAGATGGATACTGGTGAAATTATGATGTTGTGCTCAGACCAACACAAAAGGAGGATTATGGAAAGAACAACAACAAAGGATTATGAGTCTCATGTTTTTATATCTGATTATTGGTGTGTGTTTGCAGGTATTGATGAAAGTGAAGGCAGATAGAAGAAGAAATATGTCATAACAAAGGAAGATACAACTTTGTCTCCAATGGATGATCAGTACTTAGAAGACATTGTTGTTATAGAATTGGATAATGAAGACAGAGAGAAAATTTCTGATCTCAGAAAGTATAATGAAGAGTTAGAAATGCTAGAGGACTGGTTGATCAATCCAAGGATTGATAAGGAGGATAGCCTAATGGGTGTAAGCATATAAATGCTTAGTTGAAGCATTAGAGTGGAGAAGATGGAAGGTCAAGGCATTGAATTGTCTTGGAAGATAATGAACAACAGCAATAGAGTTTAGCCAAAGAAGGAACACCAAATTTAGAACCAACAGGTGTACCAGCCAAAGGATAGACCGGACAATGAGATTGAATAAATGAGGATGTTGATGGTGAAGGTGTCTCAGAGAAGGCATGAAGAAAGAAAGAATATTTACATCAGCAGAGCAAAGAAACAAGGCAGTAGTAGAAGACAAGTAACATAAGAAGATTGCAGAAGCAAAGACAGTGGAGCATTGCTAGAGAAAGTTTGGAATCCAGGAGAATTACAGTTAGCAAGAAGATAACAGGGCATCCATGAAGCAGTTGAAAAGATTCAACACAAAGTTTGGGATCTAGGCATACTGAAGATGCAAGGTTATGACGAGGAGGTCATATTTATTTATTCCCGGGGATTTTGGTGCAGGAGCATCCTTCTCTCCATCCAGATCCAAGTCAAATGACAGGTCAGACCCTAGGGGTCTTGAAATCTACCTAAGCATAGGTCTTTTGATGAATTATTGTAAATAATGCTATGTTTTAGTATGATTCTAGATGGATGTATGAGTCACTAGGTGAGTCATTAGTGTGCTGAGTCATTTGGATGAGTCATGTAACAAAGTCCTCATCTAATTGCAGTGATTCATAAAGTTAGGTTTAGTAGCTTGCTGTATTTAGAACTAGTTAGCAGCAACTCAGGGAATTGTTGAGTATATTCTGGATCTAAACCAGAATTGGTTCATGAATCCTTATGTATAAATGTATGATCCTATGAAGGAAAAAAAGTGTGTCCAACCAATGTAAATATGGCCAAGATAGCTAGTCACATTTGTATCATATCTAAGAGGATCAGAACAGAGGTTCTGAATCGATGTGAATGTATTGGTTTCTTACGATTGAATAGAGAAGAGACTATTTATGCATGTCTTTGTGTAAATGGATGAATTCATGTCTGATAAGAGAATGATTCTCTATATGCTTGAGCTATGATGGAGAAGCATTTTTTATGTGTGACTGATGAAATAAGATAGTTTGAATACCTTGTAAACCCTGGAGTCATCAATCACTGGAAGGATCGATGCCCTGCATATGCAAATCTGCAGAGGTGAAGTTTAGGGTTTGGTTGGAATGAATCCATGAAGCCGAGTTAAAGCTCTAAGAAGTAATGTACATGTTATCTATGGATATGGTGATCAAATCCATCGAAGAGATCAAGTTAGGAGAAAGGATATTGCTTGATCAATTCTCTGATCAATCAACCCCGGTTCATAGAGTTTGAATCTGGTTCATTTGATAGAGGTTAAATGGTCCAGATAAAATCTTAAGGAGATCGATGACGGGGAAAAGATCCCACGAAGCAAACGTGTGTGAGAGATAACATTCTGCAAACCTGAGGTGGAGTGTTCCACATTGATAGCAGATCAACATATGAGGAAGAAGCCACAAGAGACCGATGTCGCACATAACGTTCTGCAAGAAGAAGATCTTGGGAGTTAATGGCCAGAAAGAACGAGGAGTTTGTCCAAAGGTTTAAATTCCACCGTTGATCGAAGATCTAATGGCCCATAGAAGCTGCAGAAAGAAACTTTGGCGATCCGATGGTCATAAGAAGATGTAGTAGGAACTTTGCGGGAGACAATTTGCAGAAGCCATTCCGGAAAGTTGAGAGAGGAACACCCGCAACCCGTAACCCGCAATTGTAGAAGGAAGGAGCATCCAAAAATTGTGGAAAGGTTCATTGTGGAAACAGAATGTTGTGGACACCAATTGCGGGAGGAAATTTCAAAGGCACATCCACAATTGCAGAAGGAAGGTACACCCGCAATTGTGGAAGGAGGGCGATTCCATAAGGTCATTGCAAAAAGGCAATTGTGGAAGGTAAGAAATTGCGGAAATCATTTTGGGAAAGTGGGACCCACATTTCTAGAAAAGACTTAGCTAGGCATGCTAATTTTAGTGGTTCTATTTGAGTGAATCACACTATATCCTAGGCTAAGCGGGTTGGATTGGCTTTTTTCTATCCCACCTGCATTAGGAAGTGTAGCATTCCTCCTACTCACTGGTTTTTTTGTGCTACAAAGGGACCATGGTGGATGACACCGATAAGGGGGGAGGATGTAGGGAGACTCCCAAGGAGGACACCATCCATGGCAACGGGAGAACCATTACCCAACGAACTGCCAATGTGCTCGATGTTGCCTCCAGTGTTAGATTCCTGCTGTAGACCATCACATTCATTGTTGCGACCCAAGGAATAGGTCTCCCAATCAAAACTGGAGTCCAGACCCTCAAGCCACTCCCCTAGTTTGGAAAGGTTGGTCCTGATATCCCTAAGTGTGGCTTTGTTGGAATTCTAATTGGATGTCATTTCCTCCAGGAGGGTGCTCATCATGTTCTTTATCAACCGGTAATAGTTAATTTTTCCTCCATGTTTTCCCGAGGCCAGAATGGTCGAAACTCTATGCACTTCCCAGCTATCAATTAGGCTGCGAGTTGAAGTAGAGACACCTTCAACAAAACCGTCCATGGAAACCGAGTCAGAGGTGTTTCTGGTGCTTCTTCCAGCACCACGCCTATTGCCACCCCTTCTCATATTTCCTCGTGGTCTTGTCATGGATAAATCATCTTGTCATGGAGAAATGCCAACGGAGAATGATGCTAACCAGAGAAAGAGTAGGAGCTTCAATGCTCAGATGTGAAGCTTCCATGTCATCGGTGCAAATGCAAAAACAGTTTCGAGCCTTCGTGTCTGTCTTATCCCAGCTGTTGGAGTTAATGCGCATGGCAGTCACCTTGGTGGTGATGATGAGTTAATGAGGTTGGTACCTCTCGACTCGAACACCATGAACGACGCGACTTTTTTTTGTTGATGTATATGTAACTTCGGAATGTATTTCATATATGTTGTATGTACTCCTATAGAGATGGTTTTATTCCTCTATACGGAAGTGTCGTCATTTATATTGTAAGTGTCGTAACTTATACTTGATGGGTTATTAGACCACCTTGTTGGGGTCGGCCCTGTATAAGTCATGTGGGTCAAAAGGTTATTAGACCACCCTATTGGGGGTCGGCCATGTGGGTCAAAGGGTTATTAGACCACCCTATTGGGGGTCGGCCCACTCAGCATTACATTATGTGGTTAAGTTCGAGCCTACATGAGTTAGGTAAAAAGGCAAGTCAAGTCAAGTATAAATAGAGTGCGGGAGGCACTCTATTTGCTCACTCACTTCTCACACATGCTCTCAAGGAGGAGAGGCGCACTTATGGAGGAGGAGGATTGCTGCTAGGTTATGGATATCTCTATTGGTTGGTTGTATCATTGCTCTATCTATCTCTGAGGAAGTTATTGGGGTTTTTCACCTTTATGGTTTTCCCCAAGTAAATCTTTGTGTCTCTTGTGTGCTTGCATTATTGTCTCCATGATTGATATGCTGTAGATATGCTGTACATGTTGTTCTCTCAGTTAAGATCCTAGATCATATTGAAGTAAATTCAGAAAAGTTAACATGGAATCAGAGCTAGCCTGAAAGAAGGCATGATATGGCATGTATGACACTTGTTGCACTTACGATGCTAGGGCTTGATATAGCAAAAACCAGTCATCGTAGCACTTTCGCTATAAATCCGTTTTGGTGAAGTTTTCAGATCTGAAATTGTTATAGGCCGAAGCTAAGATCTCCAGGTATCTTGTGTCCAAAGGAAAACCTCTAATTCGTTGTACTTTGTGATTTATGATCTGTACAATATAGGGTTTCTGCCTCTTCCAGATCTGAGTCAAAATCAGGTGACCTTGGGAAAAAGGTCATATCTTGGGCTAGGAAGCTCCAAAAGAAATTTCGTAAAAATTGACAGGTAGTACACAGTCTGCACTATCTCAGAAAACTTTTTCAGAGGCCGAAGTTGAACCAGTGACACGTGGCACGCCGTACAAGTTTGCTCTCCTGTATTATCCCATAAACAGGTCACGTTGTGACACTTGGCATATCTCTCTCTCAGAGAATCCAATTGAGGTAAGACCTGTCAGGATGGAAATATAACAGGCCGAGATATCTCAGAAAAATTTTTCAGAGGCCGAAGGTCAAACAGTGACACGTGGCACGCCGTACAAGTTCGCTCTCCTGTATTTTCCCAAAACAGGTCACGTTGCGACATTTGGCATAACTCTCTCTCAGAACATCCAATTGAGGTCAGACCTGTCAGGATGGAAAGCTAACAGGTCAGGCTATCCCAGAAAACGTTTTCAGATCCTGTGGATCAAAAATTTCAGAGTTACACCAGAAACAATCAGGTACATATTTCTGTCAAAACAGAATTAATTTTTGGTACCTTCATTCATGGCTTCCGGAATTTAGGGCTTTGAAGAAAGTTGGAATTTTTGTAATCGGAGACCACGGCTGGATGCTACTCATCAAAATAGAAATTTAGAGACCAAGATCAGAATTTTTGGCTGGGTAGAAGGCCGGGTTTGATCAGACCCTAGTTCGGGACTTTGATCAGAAAAATGGAAAATTAGGGCTTCTGTAAAAATGGGAATTTTTTAAATCTGTGACCACGGCTGGAAGCTCCTCAGAAAAATAGAAGCTTAGAGCTTTGGATCAAACATTTTGATTGGGTAGAAGAGTGGGCTTCATCAAACCCCAGTTCAGGGTCACGTCCAGTGAATCCAGAAGTTTCAAAGGCAAAATTGAGGAGTGAAACTTTGCAGTTTTCAAATTCTGAATATACCAGTTTGATCAGTTCATCAAGGCGCATATTCCTATCCTATCGGAAGGTTGAAATTCAAAGTTTGAATTTTTTGGGGTTTCTCTGACAAACCCATATCCAGCTCAAGGTCCGGTTCTTGCAAATCAAGTGGATTGGGTTAATCCTAGAAGAAGATGGATTGATCACCTGCATAAGTGAAAGAAGTTTCTGTCTCAGAGGGAGATGAGGATAAGGCCTTACATAAGAAGATTACAAGCGATCTCGACAGGTATGACTCATCGAGGTATGTTTCGATATTTGTCCATGATTAAGTTTATGGTATGTTTGTCTTCATGTTATTACGGTTAGTACAATTTTGATTTTAGATTTGTCGTATCACCTTAACAAAATTATGAATGCATGATAGAAGATATTCATTGGTTAGGGTGTTGACACTTATGATTGTACTAATGCATTATGGTGTTGTATGAGGTTTATGTTGTCTACTAACATGAAAGATACACCAAGAAAGACAAATCATGTTCTGTTCCAAGAACATATGGTCATGATAACATGAGGACAAAGATTCATCCATTGTCATGGATCTCATAGAAGATCCATTTACGAGGTATGCATAAATTGGTTTTGTAATGGTTAACATATGAGACATGCAGGTTACTAGCACAAGTCACTGAAGAGAACCAAAAGACATTATGCGGGTATGTTAGACATAAACTAGCTAGCATGCTAATCCAGGTATGTTTTTCCTATATCAAGCTAGAATCCTACCTTGGTTTAGGATCTTATACTGTTGTGTTGTTGATAATGATTATTCATGAAGTCATAGGTTTGAATAATCATGGTTGTATGCATATTATGATTTTTACTTTGATTGATGATATGACTAACCAGAAAAGTCCTATGGTCAAATAGGAATATAAGTAAAAGAATTATGTCTCTTATATTGATTGATTTGACTAACCAGAAGAATCATGAAGGTATAGGTTTGAATAATCACAGGTTTTATGCATATTATATCTCTTATCTTGATTGATGATTCAACTAACCTGAAGAGTCATAGGTTTGAGTAATTATAGGTTTAGATATGTTATGTTTCTTATGATTTGACTAACCATAAGAATCCTTGAATGCTAATGCTTATTATTTCTGTTTGAAATGATCATGACTATACATGCTTGAGATTATTGTGTTTTAATAGTATACTAATGAATGTATGATTTTATATGAGATCACAAGGATAACACATTCATGATACTAATAAGCATGCATAGGGACCAAGGATGAATATGAGTTCAAGAACAGGTAATTCAGGAAGCAAAAATCAAGAGGGAGCACACTCTAGTTGTTCCTGCAAGAAAGCAAAGGAGCACACTTCAGTAGTTTCTGCAAGGATGCAGATATTCAGAGGGAGTTGATCATCTCTCTACATTTCACAACAGAAAGGTGTAGAAGAAGCTACCTCAGATTAGGACTCCAGCAGCTCCTGCAAGGAAGCAAAGACTCAGAGGGAGTCCACCCAACGAACAAAGAAAGATAAGTATTTTAATCATCATTTCTTGCATATTTGTTTAAATAAAATTGTTCAATAATGTATATACTGATGTTCCTAGAATTAGGTTGTGTATTATGCATATTAGAATAATTGCATTGATGAACAGTATACTCCTAATATGCATGGGTAAGTGGCCTATGGCACTGTACAACATTCCATTGCTACTTATCTAGAATGAAACCTCTTTGCTGACATGTTGGGAGTTGTGCACACTCTTAACAATGTTCTGGTAGAGATTGGAAGGCATCTAGAAAGTTACGGAATATGGATAAATGTTGTATTGAAGCATTGGCTAAGATAATTGCATGACTGTATGGCATATTTCTTTATGTGTAAGAATTTGTTCTGAAAACTATGAGATGTTTCTAATCATGCAATTTAACCTGTTTTGTAGGAAAGACCGTATATCTTCACCTACGAAAAGGACTACAACATTTGTTCCAGCAACAAAGATATCTATTGAAGATATTGAAGTTCCCAGGATCTGGGATGAAGAAATGGAATGCCATGATCCGTCGATCATGAAGAATGATGTTTGGGATGTAATCCCAAGACCTGAAGGGAAGTTTGTTATGACTTCCATATGGAACTATCAGATCAAGCATGTTGCGGATGGCAGCATAGAGAAATATAAAAGTGACCAAACAGAAGATACACCAGATGGATTCAAGACAGCTTTCTTGAATGGTGTAGTTGAAGAAGACGTGTATGTGGAGCAGCCACTTGGTTCTGAGACACATGATAGGAAATCATATATGTGCAGAACTTGGTATGGTGAAGATAGATTGATTGCCGACACGCAGCGGAATCTTACTACCGAGTTCGAGATGAGGAACTTGGGGATGATGCACTATTTGTTTTTGGCATGGAGGTGTGGCAGAGTGTGATGGAATCTTCCTTGGACAAGGGAGGTATGCAGTAGAGATCCTGAAGAGGTTCGAGATGATGGATTGCAAGGCTATGGCCACACCTATGGCATCGAATCTGAAGCTTCTATGTGATGCTTCATCTGAGCCAGTTGATGTCTCCATGTATCGTCAGATGATTGGGTCCTTGATGTACCTGACGAACAAGAGACCGGACATTTGCTTTGCTGTGAACACATTGAGCCAGTTCTTGATGGGTCCGAGGAGTGTTCACTTGGTTGCTGCAGAGCATGTTCTGAGGTACCTGAAGGGTACAGTGGATTATAGGCTCAAGTATGAAGCGAATCAAAAGTTTAACCTGCAGGGTTATGTTGATTCAGATTGGGCTGGTAGTGCTGCAAACAGGAAGAGCACATCTGGGTGTTGCTTCAGTATGGGATCAGGTGTGATCTCTTGGTTTAGCAGGAAGCAGTCCTGCGTAGCACTGAGTATAGCTGAGGCAGAGTATGTTGCAGCCTGTTCAGCTAGTTGTGAGGCAGTATGGCTACGGAAGCTACTGTCTGAGTTATTTGATCTCCCGTTGGAGGCTACTGGTATCTTCTGTGATAACCAGAGTTGTGTGAAGCTGTCCGAGAACCCAGTGTTTCATGACAGGTCGAAACACATAGAGATCAAATATCACTATATCAGGGATATGGTGCAGAGAGGAGCTGTAAAGCTCCTGTATGTTGCGACGGACGAGCAGATTGCAGATGTGCCGACGAAGCCACTAGCCAGGGTGAAGTTCGAGTACTTCAGAGAGAGGCTTGGCGTTATTCAGATCGAGGACACTTCGAGGAAGAAGTGACGGACACATTTGCTGAAGCCATTCCAAGCATGTTGGAAGGAGGATCCTTCACATGGCTGTGGATGTAAGCGCTGGATGATGAGCATCAGGATGATGTTCTAGTTTCTGCTTGATATGATCAGTTGGATCATTTTATGTATGTATGTACGCATCATGTTGGATGCTGGATATGATCAGTTGGATCATTTTATGTATGTATGTACGCATCATGTTGGATGCAGGATATGATCAGTTGGATCATTTTATTTATGTATGGATGCATCATGTTGGATGCTGGATATGATCAGTTGGATCATGTGTATGTATTTTGTATATGCATCATGTTGGATGCTTGGACCATGTATCTGTATATGTATCAGGTGGATACATTGTATGATCAGGTGGATCATGTATGGTGATATGTATCATGTATCAGGTGGATACATTGTATGATCAGGAGGATCATGTATGATGATATGTATCAGGTAGATACTTGGTATGCATCAGGTAGATGCATTGATGATCAGGTAGATCATGCAGCAGGATGTTGCAGTGATGATCTGGACGATCATGGATGACGAGCTTCAGGATGTTGCTCCAGACGACATGCAGCAGGATGTTGCAGTGATGATCAGGATGATCATAGATGACGAGCTTCAGGATGTTGCTCCAGATGACATGCAGCAGGATGTTGCATTGATGATCAGGATGATCATAGATGACGAGCTTCAGGATGTTGCTCCAGATGACATGCAGCAGGATGTTGCATTGATGATCAGGATGATCATAGATGACGAGCTTCAGGATGTTGCTCCAGATGACTTGCAGCAGGACGTTGCAATGATTATGATCAGGACGATCATGAGTACATCAGGATGATGTATGGTGAGTATCAGGTTGATACTCTGTGGCCGTGGATCAGGTTGTGCAGATGAGCATGTCTGGGAGATCCTATAGGTCGGAGTTGTGTACCCGTAACAGCCTGGGATGCTCTTTCGAGACATTGCTCTGGGAGGACATGTAATTTGTGCCCTGGGAGATCTCAGGTCGGAGTTGTGTACCCGTAACATCCTGAGATGCTCTTGCGAGGTTTTGTCCTATGGCATGTAATTTGGGCCCTGGGAGATTTCAGGTCGGAGTTGTGTACCCGTAACATCCTGAGATGCTCTTGCGAGGTTTTGCCATGACCACATGTAATTTGTGCCCTGGGAGATTTCAGGTCGGAGTTGTGTACCCGTAACATCCTGAGATGCTCTTGCTAGGTTTTGTGGTGGACCACATGTAATTTGTGCCCTGGGAGATTTTAGGTCGGAGTTGTGTACCCGTAACATCCTAAGATGCTCTTTCGAGGTTTTGTGGTGGGACCACATGTAATTTGTGCCCTGGGAGATCTTAGGTCGGAGTTGTGTACCCGTAACATCCTAAGATGCTCTTTCGAGGTTTTGTGGTGGGGTCACATGTAATAGCGCCCTGGGAGATCCTACAGGTTGGAGTTGTGTACCCGTAATATCCTGGGATGCTCTTTCGAGGTTTTGTGACGCACGTAATAAGTCCTGAGGATTCCACAGTATGGCCAGTGATGACGAAGACCTGCAGGTGGTGGGCCTACATCCAGTATGAAAAAGGACTGGCTCTGTAGAACTTCCTATGACGAGTAGATTCAGAGATTGATTGAGATAGCAGCAGCAGTGACGATGATGATGACTCGATGACGATTATCCAGTGACGATGATCCAGAGAAGATGACTTGTGCTAGAAGAACTGTGCTGAGAAATACCTTCCTAGTTAAGAGGGAGTGTTGATGTATATGTAACTTCGGAATGTATTTCATATATGTTGTATGTACTCCTATAGAGATGGTTTTATTCCTCTATACGGAAGTGTCGTCATTTATATTGTAAGTGTCGTAACTTATACTTGATGGGTTATTAGACCACCTTGTTGGGGTCGGCCCTGTATAAGTCATGTGGGTCAAAAGGTTATTAGACCACCCTATTGGGGGTCGGCCATGTGGGTCAAAGGGTTATTAGACCACCCTATTGGGGGTCGGCCCACTCAGCATTACATTATGTGGTTAAGTTCGAGCCTACATGAGTTAGGTAAAAAGGCAAGTCAAGTCAAGTATAAATAGAGTGCGGGAGGCACTCTATTTGCTCACTCACTTCTCACACATGCTCTCAAGGAGGAGAGGCGCACTTATGGAGGAGGAGGATTGCTGCTAGGTTATGGCTATCTCTATTGGTTGGTTGTATCATTGCTCTATCTATCTCTGAGGAAGTTATTGGGGTTTTTCACCTTTATGGTTTTCCCCAAGTAAATCTTTGTGTCTCTTGTGTGCTTGCATTATTGTCTCCATGATTGATATGCTGTAGATATGCTGTACATGTTGTTCTCTCAGTTAAGATCCTAGATCATATTGAAGTAAATTCAGAAAAGTTAACATTTTTGTGTGAGGATTAATTGCACCAACTTGCCTATGCTCAGACTGCATTAAAACGTCACTACCACCTTGGTATTTGTGCTAGCAAGGGGCACCTTACTGACGTGTGCTCAGATCCATGTGTTGGAAGCACATGTTTGTCTCCACATCACCCAGATCCGGGGTTACAAATATTTGATAATTACTTTGGTTATAAAATTTTAATAAATATCATATTTGTATAATGGTATGTCATTATTTTTTTACAATAATATTATGATATTTAATTATAATATTATAAATAAATTATAATATTTTTAATAAAATTATAATAATTTTGTTCATTAAGGGTTGTACGTTAATTATTATATTATAATTAATTAAATAATATGATTTTATCGATACTTCGTCAATTATAAAATTATAACTAAATTATAAAATAATTAGTTATAATGTAAGAATTTTTTATATCCCTACGTGACATCGACATATTAATTTTTTTAATTATGCTATAATTAAAGGATATTATTTTATAATTAATTATTATAATATAATTAATTTAATAATATTATTTTACTAATAATTTGGATATATCTCTATGTGTTCACGGCTTACTAGCAACAACCACATTAATAATATTAATGCATTCGAATATGTTGATAGGCATATATTTAACACATTGATAATTTTTTGTTCCTATAGTATGTAGAAAATATATGCCTATTGGTGTATTCGGACACATTAATATTACTAATGTGGTTTTTTCTAGTATAATGAATTTCACAATGCAACAAAATCTAGAGGAGCATAACCATAATGCAACATAACCATGGAGGAATGTCACAATCCAACACTAAGCCTTGATGAATGTTGTAATCCAACATAACCCTTAATGAATGTCACAATGTGATAAAAAAATTAAGGAATGTACCAAGTCAACATAAGTGTTGGCATGGAATAGATCTGCAGGAAGTGTGGAAGCCGATAGGTGCGAAAGGGTCATTCCGCGAAAAAAGGACCTTTCACCACTTTTTGTGGAAGCATAAGAGTTGTTAGATTAGTCAAGTTGGTCATGTGGACCATTTTGTAATAAGATAGAAGCATATAAATAAAGCAAGATTGTAAGCCTAAGGGCATTGGAGTTTTGGAGATTAATCCTATCTTTTGGGTTCGGTTGTATCTGCGATATGATGACTTGACTGTTTCTGTGAGGTTTGTTCCACAGGTTTTGATGAATGAATGAAGATGTTCGGTTATTATACGAATTCTATTGTTGTGCAATGATGAGATGATAAATGATGGGTTATGTGAATTCGTTCTGTTGATTAATGCGAATATATGTTAGTGTGAATATGTTGGTGAATATGCTCTGAATGTATGTATTATGAATAAGATGCGAATGATTGGTTAATGGACTGTTATGAATGTTGTAATCTCTGGTTAATGTTGACATATCCTCTTCAAAATTGTGGAAGCTTGGTTCCAACATCCCTCTTATCCATCTCGAGTGAGACTGCACTCGCTTTGCAAGTGTTGCTGGAAAGGGTTACACCTTTTTGGGCCGGTGTATAAGGCATTTAGGTTGACAGTTTGTTGGCAACAGTGCAGAGTGAACCCTTGTCGATAGAATCTACATCAACAAATGGTTCCGTTGTCGGGACCCTAAGAAAGAAGAAAAGAGGATATGCTGTGTCTGTTGACCAAGTCACGACCTCACAGTCGACAGGGGTCTACCAACTATTGACACATAACGTAGTCTCCCTGGGCACCGGCCCGGGCAGGTTTGAGCCCACCCAGCAACACCCGCAGAGTGGATGAGGTCTCACCCGAGGCATCCAGGAAGAGCAGATGGAACCATGTTTCCACCGAGGGAGGAGGCGAGTTGCGGCAGTATGATACTAACATCAATTCTAAATATTCATCGCGAAGTTATAGCACATCACTTTAATCGCAACATTACAGTAGACAAATATCTATAACATATTATTGCGGCATTCACATCATAGTGACAGAAACAGATAATGGAATTAAGAAAAGGCAATAACATAAGTATTGAGCAACGTCACATGCAGATTGCACCAAATCATCATCCTTATATTACTGTGGCAAACCAAAGTAGTACATAAATCTCTGCGCAACTCCGCATTATCTTCACATACATCTCTATCTTCTCTCTATCATTCCGCTCTCTTTTCAACACTTACAATTCTCATCTATTTATAGGCTTCCACCCATTCCAATACTTGTCCACTTTCCTAACTGACACTTATGGACAATCGACTAACTAACTTGGTCTAATGACACAAAAACCCGCATACCGCGCTACAATTGACTCGATATTACAAAATACATGACCCCAAACCCGCCAACTGCGATATACTTGACTCAATATTACAAAATACATGGTCCAAGTGACCCAAAACCCGCCAACTGCAGTATACTTTGGTACAAAATACTCCTTTCACGCCTTTATCCAACGTGTTGCAACGTCGGTGGTACCGCAACATGTCCTCATCAAACCGCTTGCCAACAGGCCCCCAACACAATCTTGTGGCTCGCCCTTGAGCCATGTCAACTGGTAAATAGAGTACTCGTTGCGGTCGTTGCCTTGAAGTCTGCATACGGCTGTTCGTTGTTCTTCACCAACTCCTGAGCCTCCTTAGCTGCTTCCTGACTGTCGAGCACGTTTTCGGAAGATGGGTGATCAGTCAGCTTGTCCATGACCTGTTGCCGACACTTCTGTACTACTGGGAGTGCTTTGCTGGCCTACAGCATCAGTTTTCCACCAGTGTCCTGGAATTCATCCAACTGGGCTACACGCAACTTCTGGCATTCATCGTCCTTGATGACCTGTTGTTGCAGGTCCTTCAGCTTGCGTGACTTGGCAACTTGCTCCATGGGTGGCAAGGTTTTCATCGCAGCCTTTAATGTGGCCACCTGGCCCTCCGCTTCCTACCGCATCTTCGTGAGCTGTTCAATTTGTTCATCATGGACAATGTGGCCCCAAAACTCTATTGTTTCGATAGTGAGCCTAGTTTCCTCTGTCTCCAGCTCCTCCATTTGGGTGGCAAATTCCTTGACTGCCCTTATTCATTCATCCACTTCAGCCTGAGGTGTACTTGGTTTCAACTGAGCCATCAACTGGACTTTCTCCTGTCTCAACTGAACAATGGCAGCCCCCAATCGCTGCACTTGGTGGAGCACATCTACCTCGTGAGTAGGCTCTAGGACATGTTGATAGGCCTCTGCAATCTCTTGGTCAACTCGAACACTGTCATCCCACAGGAAAGCCTTTTTCGCAATAAGGAATTCTTGTTCCTTTTTAAGTTCTTCAATGGTACGACTCATCTCGGCCCGCTCCTGCTTAAGGCCAGCTTCAAGGTCATCCACTACTTTTCGTTCTTCAGCAACTCTGTTTGTAAGCTCATCTTTCTCAGCAGTTATGGTAGCCTCTCTTTCCTGCAATTGTTGAAATCTCTTACTGATTTCATGCATTCTATCTGCCATTTCCTGGGAGGCACCTCTTTGCATTGTCATCAGGGCCATTGCCGATAGTGCATTAACATTGACAGTCACCTAGTTAATCGACTTTAGCACATTTTGCAACTCCTCATTGTCGGTCACAATCGCATTCGAGGGAATGTTGACATTCTTTACTCGGGGGTTTGGTGCATTTGTGACCGTCTCCTGCATGGATATACTGCCAGGTTCTGTTTGTAACACTGCAGTACCCAAAGAGTCCATATGGGCAGTGAGCGTAGAGAATCCTGCCTCCACTTTGACAGACATCTTATCGACAGCCGCCGTGGCGGCATTGTTAATGGCTGTGACTAACTGGACCAACTGTGACTAAATTGATAAAGACATCCCACTGATCGTGGCATGCTCGTGGTGCCACTTAGTCTAGTTTTCCTCCAGAGCACAGTCGCTATCGTCCGCAGTTGGTGTTCGAATTGACTCATGATTAGAACTATGATGAATCTGCTAATCCTGAAGTGATATTCGATCCATAGGGCCCTCCGGTGGACCTCCAACATCAATTTCTATAGGACTCATGGGCTGTCGCCAAGCCTCCAGCCACTCGTTCACAATAGCCTCCAAATCTGCCGTGGTCACTTTATATCTCATCTGCAACCATTTTCAATTAACATCAAGGCGAGCCTGTATATGTATGACACTCGATCATATCGCAAATGCCATGACCAGTGTGAATTGTGCCACAATGTCTGCGGATATCTGTGGGACTTTGGTTGCGGCATCATAGAGCATTTCCGAATACAGCCAAATCTGTAATTGGCACTCCCGGGTTCACTCAGGCTCTCGCACAGCCCACAAATTCTAATGACGTGCCCTGCATTGTTCTTTAGCAGCTAGGCAGTCCATACCCTAGTATGTATCAGGCTCTTTCCATGTAACTAGAGCAATTAGCAGCAACAACCAACTATATGAAAAAGTGCCTCTCCCCACTTGGACATCTGCGACATCCTCCATTAGCTGATTCAAAAGATATAAGGACCAATTCATCTGGAATCCTTCCTCACATTGCTCGATGCAAGCAACTATCCCCAAGTTACATTGGTTAGGGCGACCTCCCCTAATCACCTTACAACATAGAATCTTAATGCCTGTGAGTACCGCTTGATTGTTGCAACTACTGGTGCGATACCCGCGCCCATCCGATTCCAAGGCATACTTTTGTGCCAATCGATGTGCCCACTTCCTCTCACTGGCCTTTCCTTGAGGAAACTCTTCCGGATCAACACCATTCTTGGGCAAGTTGGTAATCAAAGAGATCAAGTCAACAGTTACTGGGACTTCCCTTTCCAACCATAATGAACCCTCATGGAAGTATGACAAGAGCTTCTTTACACACGAACTGACTTCTGTGAAGCGGCAGAAATGCAGCATGTTAATTAACCCCAATAGGTCGACCTGCCTCAATCTGAGTGCCCAGTCATGTATCTCTGGTTCTGGTAAATGGTGCGTCTCTTTTACATATGGTGCGGATGTAATTTCAGGGTGGGCCACCATGTCATGGTCGTCATAGCACAGGCGCATTAGTGCCGGCCCAATATCCATTGAGCACTCCAAGCCTACCGGGAGTGTGGGCATATTCACATTGAATTTCGGCTTCGGGGTCATTTTATGCGGGGTGGCATCCAGCCGAACAGGAGGGATGTACCCAAGAATATTACCAGTGGATTGGCCTATCCATTGGGCAGATGTAGTTGCACGGCAACTAGACTGCCCCACCTGCTCCGGATTTTCACTAGCCGCCGCGGACCGAAGCAATCTCTTACTCTTCGGGGATTCAGAAGGATGACCTCCTCGGCACTTCTTAGCAATAGTTGATGTTCCTACTGGCATGTTGGTGACCTCAGCTCCAAGATCAACAGTGTCCAAGGATGCCCCTTCTCGTTCTAAAAAGACCAGAACAAATGGAGACTCCACTTCACTGCTAATGTCCACTGTCTCCAATTCTCATGGCATATCTCACCACTCGTCGTAATATACCTAACAGTAGCTGACGGAAAGCTCGATAGCGCTGCACAACAACTCGGCTTGCTAATTTCTCGGTATCTTCTGCCCGACGCTAAACCATACTTATAACATCGATCCAAATCGACCGTAATCATGACTAAATCGTGCATTAATTCAACCAAATCCTTGTATTAATGAGGCAAATCCACCGACGATCCTATCCGCCGATCGGCCGGACCTATCATTAATGCCCATGATTCAAACACGTCGTTAATTAACTATCTCCACTTTTGGCATTTATTACTGATCTGACTTGGCCGCCACATTTCCATATATTGCTGATGGTTCCAAACTTGTGGTACAAGCCTCCCTGTTGTCACATACCTTCTGATGTTGGTGTGCCATCTGCCACCAAGCAACCTGCAACAATCATCATCAGTTTTTTTTTTTTTACAAATGCAACTCAAACATCGCACTGTTCCAAGCCCGCGCGGTAGGGCTTCAACCTATGACCATTCACCAACTTGGGGAGAATCCCCCCATCCAATCGCTACAATTGAACCACTCCTCCTGAAGTAATGCTATTGATGCGGTAGGGACCCAACCAATGCATCTGCAACTTTCCTGGATGTTTCATAAACTTACTGTCGTATAGTAACACTAAGTTGCCTTGCTGAAACTGTTTATTTTTGATGTGGCAATTATGCCATGCCTTCTGTCTATCCTTCTCCACCCCTTGATGAAATCCAGCGATAAATCGATCTTCTTCCAATTGTACCAACTGCGCTAGACGATCCTCTAATGCTGCAACATCGTCCATACCTGTAATAGCCACAATGCGTAGACTTGGGACAATATACTCCATCGGTATAATTGCTTCCTTCCCATATACCAACTTGAAAGGTGTCTGACCAGTCAACCGTTTACATGTAGTGTGATAGGCCCATAATACCACTGGAACTTTGAAATCCCAGTCATCGCAGTTTGCATTACATATCTTTGTCAATTGGTGTTCCAATACCTTGTTAAACGCCTCCACCGTTCCATTCTCCTGTGGGTGATAGGGTGTACTCTTCTTATGTTGTATCTACAATTCGTCCATCAAGGCATTGATAGTGCAATTCAGAAAGTGGATACCTTGATCATTCAGCAATATATTAGGGAAGTTGAATCGAGTGATTATGTGATCAAACAAAAATCAAGTAGCCGTTGCGGTGGAGCAATCAACTATAGGTGCTGCTTCAGCCCACTGGGTCAAGTACTCTGTCACTGTGATAATATACCGTGCACCAATGCGTTTCCCTGGTGGATTGATTAGCCCCACAAAATCCACATCCCATTTCTCAAACGGTTGCAATGTTACCTGAGGTAGCAGTGGCATCTCATCTCATCTAGATGGCTTGCCAGTTCGTTGACAAACATCACAAGATCGCGCATAGTCTGTCATATGGTTATGTAATGTAGGCCACCAAAGACCTGCATGCAATACCTTTTGGGCAGTCGCCCGACTGCCATAATGTCCTCCCACCACTCCACCATGTGCCTTAGCCAATATCTGCGCTTGCTCATGAGGCAGGACACATCTGTGCAATATCTCATCGACACCCAATTTATACAACTCTCTTGCTATCAGTTGAAAGTCAGCATCCTTCACAACCAATTACTTCTTCTGAGTAGTGGTAAAGTCATCGGGCGTGGTGCTGGTCACCAGAAACTAAAGGATGTCATCAAAATACTGATCAACAGCGGCAACGTGAAACAAATGGGCATCCGACAACCCGTCTTTGATATTAGTCGGTTCCTCCCTTGTATCAATCCTTGACAAATGATCTAGTCCAGCATTCAACCGCCCTAGCTTCACAACAACCTCAAAATCAAAATCCTGAAACAACAGTAGCCACCAGCATATCTTCCCCCCCAACACAAGCTTATTGACCAAGTATTTCAATGCAGAACGATCAGTGAACATTTTAAAGTGGCCACCCAACAAATAATGCCTGAATTTCTGCAGCGCATAAACCATGGCCAGACCTTCACGTTCTGTGGTAGTGTAATTGCGTTCTGCAGATGACAACTTGTGACTGGCAAAAGAAATGGGATGATCAATTTCGCCTTCTCCTGGTTGAGCCAATACAACCCCTAAAGCAACCGATGAAGCATCAACATGAACATGGAATTCCTTACTCCATTCCGGAAAGACTAAGATCAGTGCCGGCGCCATCTTCACCTTAAGCGTTTCAAAACTAGCCTGGCAATTTGGGTTCCACTGGAATGCCGCATCCTTTTTCAACAACTTCTCCATAGGGGCTGTAATCATAGCATACCCCCTAATGAACTTGCGATAATATCCTGTATGACCCAAGGTGGCGTACAACTGCTTAACAGTGGTCGGTGGTTTCAACCCCAAAATAAGCGCAATTTTGGCGGGATCAACCAACAAGCCTTGCTTACACACAATATGACCCAGCAATATCTCGAACGGTGCACAAAAAATACATTTCTTCAAGTTCAGCGATATCTGGTGCTGTCGGCATCACTCAAGCATCAACCGAAGATTAGCCATATGATCCCGAATCAATCCATAAACGGTCTAATCATCCATATATACCTATAGAAACTTCTGAATAAAATCTTTGAATGTGGCAACGACCCAGGAAAATATCCCAGGTGCATTCTTCAAACCAAAGGGCATGACCATGTACTAAAAGCAACCCCATTCAGTAACAAAAGTTGTCTTATGGCGATCTTCCTTGGCAATGAAAATTTGATGGTAGCTAGAGAATCCATCAGTGAAAGAGTACATCTCCTGGCTGCCCATGCCTTTAAGTACTTCATGAATAAATGGAGTCGGAAAGGGGTCATGCAAGCAGGCATTGTTCAACTTCCGTAGGTCGACATAGATGCGTACTTCTCCTGTTTTCTTGTCTTGCACCACCATAGGACTGATCCATTTTGACTCTTCCATAGGTTCGATAATACCAGCATCCAACATCCAATCAAGTTCTTCCTTGACCTTTTCTTTATGCTACGGATTTAGCCGATAAGGTCACTATCGGACTGGCTTAGCATCTGGTTTCAATGGAATCCTCATCTCTCCTAAATCACCCAAGATTCCCTTCATTTCGGAAAATTTCATGGGAAACACGTCCTGAAACTCATACAATAACTCAGTAACCTTACTCATCATCTCATCATCCCAATAATCCCCAACATTAGCAAACTTCGGAGTAGCCTCGGTGCCGATATTCATTTTGCGAAGCTGCACCGGCTGATTGAACAGATTACTTAGTGCAACAGGTGGTACCACATTGCAACTTCCTTCGTATTCAGGAATGTTGATATTCTGGGGATCATCATCGTCCTCTGGCCCTCCACTAACGTTGAAGCACTCCATGAGAGACTACATCTGACTATGGGTGTGCGGGTCAGCGAGGCAGGGCACCAGAACAACTTGAAATATCACATTGCGGATGAGCTAGAGGGCGTTATGGACATCAGGGTTGGCATCCGCAAACGTGAACATATGAGTGAAATAGATCGTCAACTCCCCCCATGTTGTAATGTCACGGCACAACTCGGCTACAGTATACCACAAGCATTGTATCTCCTCCAAAGTATCGACAAAAGCATGAACCCATTCATCTCTGGGTCGCGTTACCCACAATCGTTGGCACTCCATCACATGATCGCCAGGATTAGTTTGACCATCATACTTTCTGGTGTGATAAAGCTCAGTATTTCCAAATTGAACCATCATCAACCTTCGACACTGTGACCAATCTTTAATGAATTTCTTATGTGTCGCCCACTAGCATGCTAGAGCAGCCTTCAGTGCTTCCTCCAAGGCCAACAATCGCTATGGGTCTGGAACACAGTGTTCAAACTCTGCTACAAAGGTATCTAAGCCAGGAAACCCCTCATAGACAGGCAATGTGATCGTTTCTGTCGCAACCCGACACAAGGATTGCGTAACTAAGCCACATTTCCAGAATGATACTTCATGCATCTGGTTCTGCCAGTGCTTTAATGCATCATCAGAGTCAAAAGACGTATAACTCTCGCTGTGCCACTCTAGTTCACCATGGATCGTGGGATGAATGTAGTCATCGAAAATATTAAATGCATGATCCCAGCCAGTGTGATCGTCATCTTTGACAGGCTCAACATATCGGCTTCCTTCATCCAGATCCAACGGAGCGATGACTCGAAAATTGTGATTCTCAAAAGTCATCATGCGATTCTTGAAGTTAATTACAACTCCATTATCATTAGCCTATCCTATTCCAAATAGCGCAGGATAGGAGCTTCCTCCATCAACTACTTCAATGACGTCAAAATCAACATAGATCTTCATGCCCTCAATATCAATCGTGATCCGTGGAACCTGCCCAATTGGTGTAACCTTCGCATGGTTAGCCAACCGGAGCTGCAAAGGAGAATAGCTCAATGGGGGACTCCCCATCTTCTACCACACCTGCTTGGTTAAGATGTTAACATCCGATCCAAGATCAAGAATAACCGAATCAACATCGTAGTCGCTGATCTGAATGTTCATTCGCATTTCCTTGCCAGTTTTCTGTCGCTATAAGGAGTTTACTGTCGACTCCTGTCGTCCTTTCAGAAATCGCTGTAACCAACCCTCAATCTCAACCAGGGCAGCCGGGTCTCGGGACAACAACAAACAGTTCTAAAGAAAATTTTGCAACGTCCCTAGTAGTGGCGATCGATTAGCATCATTGGTAGCATCGAATATAGGTGTCATATCATAAACAACAACCTTACCACGGTCTTTCTCCAAGGTACGACATGCCTCCAAGAACGTCTCCCGCTCCGCATCAATGTCGAAATTTACTATCTTTTGACCAGCCAAGCAAATGAGTGGTCACGACCCATCTTCCCCAGTCGTCTTACCTCCACGAGTGACAACAGCCACCGAAGCATCTTGTGGTCACAGTTCTATAGAAATAGTCCCAATATTTGCACCCTACATCATAGTTCTGCTACAGATTCCCTGGTTGATTTAGATTCATATTAGCATTCGGTGGTGGTCGCAGGGGTTGGTACTTGCACTGGTTGCTATGCCGGGTTCTATACCGGATGTTGTACTGGGTTCTGTAGCTGTGGAGTGTTCCTAGCCTACCATCTTGCAATCAACTGTGGACAATTCTTGATTGTATGATCATTACCAGAACAAGACGTACACTGATTCTGTAGCATTGGGTAGTTGCGCTGATAATTCCCCCATACCACACAGTGGTATCATTGAACAGGGCCACAACCACCTCGGCCTCCTCCTCCACGACCAAATTTGCTACCCTGTCCGCCCCTGTAGCCTCCCCGATAGCCGCCCTACTATTGATATTGAGGTTGGTTAAACTGCTTCTACATGGGTGCTAGTGGCATCCCTTGCCCTTGTGGTGCATATTGTGGTTGTTGTGCGTACTAAGGCTGTGGGGGGTTCATCGGTGTATATTGCGGTATGAACTACTATGGTTGCTACTGCTGCGGTACAAACTGCGTCTGTGGTTGCGGCTAAGCTACCTACGGCTGTAGCGGTGCAGCGCGCTGATCATATTTGACATAGAATGCATCACACATTCTCTCCTATAGCAACCCATATGCACGACAATTCTTGTCATCATGTCCTACCAACTTACAGAATGTGCAGTACAGATTTCGCAGAGTTGTGACCATTTTCTGCATATATGGGCAATTATCATGACTGTGCCCAAACACATGATAAACGCAACACCACGGCATACTGCTGTCATTCAACGGATTTTGCGCACCCGATACCAAATAATTATGGAAATCCAAACAATTATCCTTCGTATGCCCTTCTCTTCGGCATCGTGTACACCATACTTCTTCGCACTGTTCCTTGTTATTCTTTAAATCTTGCAAATGTATCGTCAGGTTAGCGAGCTGTGTCTGTATCTGCGACATCCCAACTGCATTATCTCCAATCGGCGATGCCTCCAATCTCATTTCAATCTCTAGAGCTTCGCTAGGCGTCGATATGTTTTGCTGCATTAGCGGCAGTCGAATGTGAGGTAACAATGCCACAATGAACCATTCTTTATGTTGGACAATGCTCATATCGAAACTAACCTTTTCCATCAGTGTCTTGAATCGTTGGTTGAAATCCCACACTGTCTCATTAGGATACTACTTAATTTCCTTCAATTCAGTAATATATTGAGCCTCCAACTTAGGCCATCTAAATTCAGCAATCAACCCATCCCGAATCTCATCCATAGACTTCTCTGGGGTCCTTGTAGGAACTAAAACAAACTTCATGAACCAATCTAAGGCAGAATCTCGCAGAGTCGTGGCTAACTGTCCTTTCTTAGTATTGTCATCAGTGATCTGTTTCATGGTCCAGACCACTTCACACAAAAACCAATACTATTCTGGGTTGTCTATCACACTTCCATGGAACAATGGTAGCTTAGCATCATCGCCCACCATCTTGGGCTTCCTTCCTCCTATCGCTGTGCTACTACTACTAATTAACTTCTGGGTGTCGATGTACTTGGCAGTGTCGAAGTAGTGTTTTTTGCTGGTTGAGAGCTAGTGAGAGGAGGTGTGGGTACGTTGGTGCCGGGGTTTGGTCCTGCCTCTATCCTAGGCGTAGCCTAGTTGTCCTTGTCAGGACTATGAGGTTGCTTCATCCCATGTGGCCTTCCTTCACGGTCTTGTAGTCTGATCGCAGCAGGACCTTACGCTATCCTCTTCCTCTTTTCCTGTCGGAACCTTGCTCCTCCCCTCATAAGGCCACTTTCTTCCTCGGATTCACTCATAGTATCCTCATGGTCTGCACCCATCTACCCCTTTACCATTCCTTCCACCACCCCCTGACAGTTGTGATACCCATGTCCTCCGCCCACCAGGCTGCTTACTGATCAAGGTGCATCTTCAATATACCTTTCTCGTAGATTAGCATCTTAATTGATAGTTGGAGTGACAGCAAAAACCTTCCCCTCGGTCCATCAAAGAAGTATCTTTCTGCTTCACTATATGATTTCTTTGTGTCGACCGCAAATTTAGTGATGTATCCTTCCAAGATGCTATCAAGCCAAAATTTGACAGCCCGTGATGCCAAACTTCGACAGCTCGTGATGCCTTATTATCGACTTCCTGCAATTCCTGGATCAACTCCGGGGTCCAAGCCGTCGATTCACCTACTTGGAAATTTATCTTCTAGAAGATCAACTTTGACAACCACTCATACAGAATAATCGACAATTTAGAGAAGAACCACTCGTGCAGACCGTCATGAATATATCTTCCCAACCAGTGATCTATTGTTAGTCGCGTGTTCCGACTTTCCTTTTCAGCAAATTCCCACAGTCTCTGATCAAACCAGCTCTGTATCTCTGGCTTCGTCGAGTGCCACAACATGGCCTCCTCTTACTCTGCACATGGTCCCGGCAACATAACCATTTGTTGACCAAGTCGCGACCTCACAGTCGACAAGGTTCGACCAACTATTGACACATACCACACTCTCCCTGGGCACCAGCCTGGGCAGGTTTGAGCCCACCCAGCAACACCCGCAGAGCGGATGAGGTCTCACCTGAGGTGTCTAGGAAGAGTAGACGAAACCATGTTTCTGCTGGGGGAGGAGGCGAGTTGCGGAAGTATGATACTAACATCAATTCTAAATATTCATCATGAAGTTATAGCACATCACTTTAATCGCAGCATTTAACATTACAGTAGACAGAGATTGCACATCACTTTAATCGCAACATTACAGTAGATAGATATCTATAACATATTATTGCGGCATTCACATCATAGCGACAGAAACAGATAATGGCATTAAGAAAAGGAAATAACATAAGTATTGAGCAACATCACACGCAGATTGCACCAAATCATCATCCTTATATTACTGTGGTAAACCAAAAGCAGTCCATAAATCTCTGCGCAACTCCACATTATCTTCACATATAGCTCTATCTTCTCTCTATCATTCCGCTCTCTTTTCAACACTTACAATTCTCATCTATTTATAGGATTCCGCCCATTCCAATACTTGTCCATTTTCCTAACCGACACTTATGGACAATCGACTAACTGAATTGGTCTAATGACCCAAAAACCCGCATACCACGGTACAATTGACTCGATATTACAAAATACATGACCCAAAACCCATCAACTGCGGTATACTTGACTCAATATTACAAAATACATGGTCCAAGTGACCCAAAACCTGCCAACTACGGTATATTTTGGTACAAAATATTCTGTTCACACCTTTATCCAACATGTCACAACGTCGGCGGTACTGCAACATGTCCTCATCAAACCACCTACCAACATGTGGCACCCGACTAAAGCAGAGATCCAAGAGTGGTTCGATAAGACGACGGAGGAATTCACAAAAATGAGAAGCGATATCCTAAGCAGATAGCGACCGGTTGGTTAGAAAGATAAATATACTCAGATATTCACGAAATCATTTTCTATGAATTCCCGATGCTATTGCATGAGTGGCTAGCATAATTGACGTTCTTCAAGAACCACTGTTAGAATACTGAACCAGATTGTTGGACTCCAGAGTTGGTGCGATAGTTCAAGCAAGTTGATAACAAGGTATCGTGAGCTATTGATTTTGGGTAGACAGTATCCTTGAAGGGTACGTAACTGAGTTCATGGCAGATACTATCAAGTCATACAGCAACACCAAAAGAAATTTCTTCAGGGAACCAAGGGGAAGATTTTTGGCGTCGTTAAAACTGTGGATTAAAATGATGGTTTGTGAAAAAGGGATATTGAGGATCTCTTCTGATGAGTAGAAGAATCGGTGTGCGAAGGTGAAGGTATCGTGTAAATGCGAGTCTGACGCAAAAATGTGGTAGATGGACATGAGCGACGACGAGTTTGAAAGGGAAGCTAATGAAGAGTGTGGTCTCTTGAGGAGTGGAGCTATATTCCAGTGTCTTGAGAAGAAGAGGAGGGCTAAGAGAGAGTCTCCTGAGAGGACCAGAACAAAGAACTGCGAAACAGGACCACACAGGAGGAATCCGCCTTATTGTGAAGGAGACGTCGACTAGGATACCCTAGAGGCAGAGGAAGGTCATATCGTAAGTTACCATGTACCTTCGACCCCGCACACTACTACAAATTTTATAGGAAGAAATCCAAACTATTCGCGGAGATTCCCCACATGCAGTGCCAAGAGTAGTGCTTCAGTAAATAACAATACCAACAACGTTAGGATGGCAAATGAGGGAAAGTGCCCACCTTTCAAGGGAACGGGACCGAGGATCCCGAACAGTATTGGTTTGTATGCGAAGCAGTCTGGACCATGAAGCAGGTCTAGAATGATGCTATAAAGATAGGATAGCTGGAGACGACCCTTACGGGTCGGGCATTAGAATGGTACATGAAGTTTGTAAAGGTTCCACTGGAAACATTGGTCGAAACACTGGAGCATATCAGGATCACAATGATTGACGAATTTAAGAAACCAAAATCTGAGTCACAATATGTCACTGAGCTTAAGGAGACTAAGCAATTCTTGAATGAGTCGGTGTGGGAATTCGATTAGTGATACAAGACGCTAATAGCGACAGTGAGCTTTTAGATAAATGAGATGCAACACAAAGAATGGTTCATCGCAGGACTGGTGTTGCATATCCGAGGGCTGTTGATGCAACAAAAAGTCACAACACAGGTAGAAGCATTAGAAATAGCGATGAAGCTGGAGGCCTCGCCAATTGGCGAAGCAGGAATGGGAATGGACAAATTTCAGGAATAGTTGGCCAATTTAACATTACAGCTGGAGGATATCAAGAAGGAAAAGGAAACCCAAGGAGATGTATGGTGCACCAGATGCAGAATTGAGGGGCACCATAAGGACAATTGCCTAGAATTCTGGGAATACTTGTAGGCAGGGGCACCAAACCCACTTTTCCACGGAGGCATGCCATGGTGTACTGTCTATTAGACCAGAGAGCATTGACCAGCGGAGTGCATGTATTTGCAAAAGATGGTCTCAAAGCCAACAAACTTATACTGCAAGTTTTGATGATAGGTTGGCCATGATGAGAAGGACTGCAGAGCCTATGATTTGTTGCAAGAGAGGAAAACTAACACGTATTTTATGAAGGGAGAAGAACCACCAGCGGTACAACAACAATCGCAGTATAGTCAGCCACAACAATATGACTAGGGGAAATACGGGAAACTGCAGTATGGGTACCCACAGTATCCACCACCGCTGTATAGCCAGCCGCAGTATGGGAAGCAGTAGTATCAACATCCACAGTATTGGAAACCACAGTATCAACAATATGGACCACCGCGCAGAGGCTTTGGGGGAGGATACCACGGCGGCTGAGGTATGGGATGTGGAGGCACTGTCGAAGGCGGAAGAGGTCCAATTATCTATTATAATTGCGGGCAGCAGGGGCACTACCAGAAATATTGTCCGAATATAGCTCCTTAGTGTACATATTGCAGGGCTGCAGATCATAGTATAGAAGACTTCCCTCAACTTATTGCAAAATGGAAAACCAAGCAGAACCAGAACTCGAATAATCCAAAGATGCCACCTGCGGTAAAGATGATTTCGACAGAAGCTAGAGGCAACCACGCTATGGTGGGGATAGTGACACAAGGAGGAGCGGTGACCAGGGCCGATAAGCCACACATCATTGTTAGACCAACACAAACACAATGAAAGTAGGTCAATAAGGGCACTAAAGTGGAAAAGTACATTTTCTCAAAGGCACAGGAGCCAATGAGGAACAAGAGACGGGTAGCTCTGGAAGAAGAAATCTATGACATGCCACCAACGTTTGACCACACGAAGTCACGAGGGAAGGAAACCACCCTAAAATCCTTCATAGGGAGTTTCCTAAACTTGGAAAAATATCCAGAGATATTGGAAGACATAGCTAGTCTACTATGACAATGAGGAGGTGCACGACTAGAGCTGAAAGTCAATTGCATACATAAAAGGAAAATAGGCAGGGAGATGCAGATGTCGGCACAGATCAGAGAATTTGATGTTGACTCCATCGTTCTGGACATGGTTTCGGATGTGAATATCTTGACTAAATAGACACAGGAGACAATGGGAAAGCCACGGATGACCTGGTCGCCAATACAGCCGCGACTAGCGAACCAGAGCAAGGCTACCCTGCTAGGTCGGGTATGTCAACTTGTCGTTGAAAGTGAAGGGCTCAAAACGTATGCGGAGTTCAACTTCATTGAAATCATGGATAACACTAGTCCCTATCCAGTACTGCTGGGGATAGACTAGGATATGGAAAATCAAGCAATCACCAACTTTAAGAAAAGGATAATGTCATTCAAGAATCAGGAAATGAGATTCATCACACCACTAGATCCGACGGAGGGGATGCGCTATACGGAGCCATTCAGAGATGAATTTACGGAAGGATGGGACATACTGTATAACATCTCTGAATATTATGTTAACCTCACCATAGATGGAGAATTGGAATGGTGCATCACCAGTTTAGCATCCTCCAACTCAGACGAGGCCCTTGAGAATTGGCAGAACCGATTGCATGAAGTGTCTTTTCAAAGGTGCGCATGGATAACACAGTCCCTGCAAATGGTAGCTAAGGAGGAGTATGCGTTACCTATCTATGAAGGATTTCCCAACCTGGACACATTTCTCACCGAATTTGAGTAGAAGGTGGCAGTGCCACAATGTCTTCTGGCCCTGGAGGAAGCCCTAAAGGCTACTCCTGCACGATGGTGGGCAGCGCATAAATCAAACATCACATCTTGGCCACTATGCCGACGCATCATGGAGGTTCGGTTCGGCGAAGCCTCGAAGGATGACTAGATGCAATACGATGAACAGGGAGACCCGAAGGCACACCTAAATGCCTGTCAACACCGATGGGGATCGAGAGCACGACAAGAGTGGGTACATGCGTTCATCCACACATTGGATGAGGTACCGTAAAGTTGGTATGTCGCAGGAGAACTGTGATGTGGGACATCTTGGGAGCAGCTTACGATTGGCTTCAGGCAAACGTTCTCATTTGTAGATATAAATCCCTTAATCCACACCGTGCTACAGGCTATCTGCGAAAAGATATTTGAAGCGGTACCAACCGGATAGCCAATGGCACTCCAATGGACGGCGACACTAGAAATGTTGATGGAGTGCTACAACGTTACTAGAGAGCCTGAAGATGATGATGACCCTAGGGATACATATGTACCAAAGTCGGAGGGTAGTCGTAGTGTGGTGGCACCAGATATACCGGTGAAAAAATTTCAACAACCATTAAAGATTACAAAGGTGAGCATTGGCTCGGAGGAAAACCCAAAATTCGCAAACATTGGGGACTACTGGGATGAGTCGATCATTGCGAAGGTAACTGACCTATTACATGAGTTTCAGTATTTGTTTCCAACAAAGTTCTCAGAGATGAAGGGAATTTATGGATACTTAGGAGAGATGAGGATCCCCCTGATACGCGACGCGAAGCCGGTTAAGCAGTGGCCATATTGATTGAACCCGCGCTACAAGGAATGAGTGCAAGATGAACTCAAAAGAATGCTGGAGGCAAGCATTATAAAACTCATGGCAGACTCAGAATGGATCAGTCCAATGGTTTTTCGGGACAAGAAAACCGGTGAAGTACGAATATGCATTGACTTAAGGAAACTGAATGATTCCTGCCTACATGATCCATTCCCGACCCCATTCACCGATGAAGTACTCGAAGGCGTAGGAGGCCAAGAGATATATTCCTTTACAGATGGATTTTCAGGCTACCACCAAATCAAGATTGTGAAAGAATATTGACACAAGACCACATTCATCACCGAGTGGGGATGCTTTTAGTACACTGTGATGCCATTTGGATTAAAGAATGCACCGGCAATATTTTCCAGAATAGTGGTAGTTATATAAAATGGTCCCAGATGAGATTATGCGACGATGCATCCTTCCGCATGAATAGGAACAAATTCTGTCGGAAGCTCATGATGGAATTGCTGGGGGACACTATGGCGAACGAGCAACTGCTCGGAAGATCCTTCGAGTAGGACTATGGTGGCCAACCTTGCATGGAGATGCTGCAGATTATGCCAGGAGCTGCGACGTGTGTCAACGAATTGGGAAGCCCTCGTGACATGATGAAATACCACTGGTACCACAAGCAACGTTGTAGGCTTTCAACAAATGGGCTGTTGATTTTGTGGGACCCATAAACCCACCTGGGAAAAGGAAATGGTCGCGTTACATTATCACTACGACAGACTACCTGATGCATTGGGTGGAAGTTGCGCCAGTAAAATACTACTCCGCTGCAACTGCATCATGGTTTCTATTTGACAATGTGGTTACTAGGTTTGGTTTCTGAAAGGTATTACTAAGTGATCAAGGAACACACTTCGTTAACCAAACGATTACTGTGATCATGGAGGAATTTCAAATCCAACACAAGAAGGGTACACCTTACCACCCTCAGGCGAATGGGACCATTGAGGCATTTAATAAGATCTTGGAGCATGCTCTCACCAAGGTGTGCAATGTGAACTGCGAAGACTGGGACCTAAAAATCCCAGTGTTCGTTTTGGGCATATCGCACCACATGCAAGCGATTGACTGGCCAGACTCCATTTAAAATCGTCTACGGCTAGGAAGCAGTGATGCCGATGGAATACATAGTACCCAGTTTGCGCATCGCCGCAACAACGGAGATGAGCGATGATAGCGCACTCGAGAACGATTGACACAACTAATATAGTTGGACGAAGATGGATTCATCGCAGGGTTTCACCAGAAGGTAGAAAAGGATTGCCAGAAGGAGTGGCACGATCGCTATGTCAAGATGAAACACCTATAGAAGGGGGATACAGTTTTGTTGTATGATAGAAAATTCGTGAAACACCCTGGCAAGCTGCATATGCACTGGTTGGGACCATATGTTATCATTTTTATCACCAATGGAGGCGTATTACAGTTACAGAGATTGGATGGGGTACTGTTACCTAAATTAGTCAATGGGAGTAGGCTGAATCCCTATCACCATGATTCGATGCAGAGCGAATGAGGACTAAAAATAAAATATATATATATATATATATACGAAACGACATATGGCATACTAGCTGGAGGGGAATGTGCACAAGGAGGTGTTGTCTCGTATCTTGGGATTTGGAATGCGACAGCGGCAGGATTGCGAGCCTATCCAATCAGTATTGAATCACCAGCAGATGGGAATTTTTCAGATGACAGGTCTGATGGACAAGTATGATGATTAGTTGGCCTAGATCGGTGCCGACGCTAGGCACATTTGGTAGACAGCATGGCCGAAGGAACCATAGATGATAGTTCGCACGAGGATGACACGAAGAGCAGTCGGGAGCAGTATGGTCACTCATCACACATGTAGGAAGCCTGGTCACCACACGCAGAAGAAATGATGACAAAATCAGTGGATTAACTGAACGGATCCGTAGAGGATTTTTTGAAATAGACGTCCCGGACGATGGAAATGCATAAATACAGGCACCAAAGGTTGAGCAGAGCAAAGAGGTATTTACCAGAAGCAAGATAACCATGCTGCGAGTGGGTCAGGTCATTGCATAAGTTAGGAATTCCAAGGAGGCTTTGGAAATGATCCATTTCATTTCATGTGTTATCACACCTGGGGCACTGTGGGCCCGAACGATGAGTGTGCATGAGCACCTTGAGCAGAAGGAAGCCTGGACACTCAAGTGTCACAAAGATGAGGTTTCATCCGAGATGTCTAAGTATGTGGTAGTAGTTTGAAGCTTCATGGTCCCAGTGAACACCAGAAGAATAAGGGTAGCAGGCCCCTAGCCCTGGTAGGAAGCAATCCAAGGTGTGAAATAGAGGTGCCAGAGTAGTCAGCGTAGTTTCCACCTTGGCATCATCGACAACCTTCTTCTCAGGCCGGAACGAACACGGAGTGCACCAATAGACTCTGGAGAGGTAGATGATCAAGGTTTCTAGATACTGGAGGATGAGTGTAAGAAGTGCATGACATCGAACCAGTGATTGACGAATGGGGATGAGAAGTACACAACAGCAAGTTCCAGACAACAAGAATAGTTTCAGCGACTGAGCCACAAGTTTGTGTTGGGGGCCTATTGGCGCGGGATAGATCCACAAGAAGTGCGGAATCCGACAGGTGCAAAAAGGGTCATTCCATGGAAAAAGGACCTTTTGCCACTTTTTGCGGAAGCATAAGAGTTGTTAGATTAGTCGAGTCGGTCATGAGGACCATTTTTTAATAAGATAAAAGCATATAAATAAAGCAAGATTGTAAGCCTAAGGGCATTGGAGTTTTGGATATTAATCCTATCTTTTGGGTTCGATTATATCCATGATATGATGACTTGACTATTTCTGTGAGGTTTATTCCGCAAGTTTTGATGAATGAATGAAGATGTTTGGTTATGATATGAATTCTGTTGTTGTGCAATGATGCGATGATAAATGATGGGTTATGTGAATGCTTTCAGTTGATTAATGTGAATATATGTTAGTGCGAATATGTTGGTGAATATGCTCTAAATGTATGTATTATGAATAAGATGCAAATTATTGGTTAATGGATTGTTATGAATGTTGTAATCTCTGGTTAATGTGCACATATCCTCTTCACAACTGCGGAAGCTTGGTTCCAGCATCCCTCTTATCCACCTCGGTTGAGACTGCACTTGCTTTGCAAGTGTTGCTGGAAAGGGTTACACCTTTTTGGGCCGGTGTATAAGCGAGTTAGGTTGATAGTTTGTTGGCGACAGTGCGGAGTGAACTCCTGTCGATAGACTCTGCGTCAACAATAAGCCAACATAACTAGAAACCTAGGAACATTCCAAAATATGAATGTCATGATTCGACATAACCATCCAACAATTTCACAATTTAACATAACCCTTGATAAACACCAAATTGTGACAAAAACATTAAGGTATGTACCAAGTCAACATAAGTCGATATAAGTAAACCCTTGAGGAAAATTGCAAATATGAATATCATAAATATGAATGATTATATAGCAAATATTATAATGCAACAAAAACCATTAAGGAACATAAACATGGAGGAATGTCGCAATCCAACATAATCCTTGATGAATGCCATAATCCAACATAACCCTTGATGAATGTACCAATGTGACAAAATCATTAAGGAATGTACCAAATATACATAAGTCAACATAACCAAACCCTTGAGAAACATTCCAAATATCAATGTCACAATGTGACATAAATATGCAAAAATGTCACAATCCGACATAACCCTTAATGAATGTCACACTATCAAAAAACTCTTACAAAACAATGAAATTCCATATAATAACATTGATATTAATTTTAAATTGTTAATATTTTAAAAACACTAACATTATAATGAAAGAAATATTAGTATATTGTGCCACATTACGACATTAGTCAAGGATATGTTGCAGTGATGTTCCTTAAGGGTCATGTTATATTGTGGCATTTCTCATTGGTTATGTTGGACTATGCAATATGTCACATTCTGATGCTCTTATATAGGAGCATCGTGACCATCCGATCAAATATTGGATTGAATCTGAGCCATCTAATCAAGAGAGGAATAACTATGTTGTAGAGCCAAGAAATCGAAGATGGTATATCAGTGTGTTTAAAAGTGTGACGAGTTTGGATTGTCATGGGAACATCAGTGAATTGCATTGAGGATGCAAACGAGTGGATGACAGAAATAAGTCGATCAACAAAGGGAAATGCTATGGGAATATCGATGAATTATATTGGCATGACATGAATAAGACATTAAAATCATGGGCCACAGAGTAAAGGACGATGGCATGGGAACACTGGTGAAGTGTATCAACATAGCAAAGAGATTCGGATTAGAGAATTTATGAGAAAGCAACGATGGATAGAATTGACGAATAGGATTTGATGGTGCATGCTATAGAAACCCTCATGGGGTTTCTCCACCATGACAAGTATATATATCTAATCTCATTAATATATTTCCCATTCGAAATTAAAAAATAAAAATATGAAAATATCAAATTTAGAATACCGAAATAAAGGAATGCATTTATACAAATAGGGAATACAATTATACATTGAACATGGTTTTTATGGAAAATATTCGTCAAGTTCTCTCCAATGCATCCTCTTGCATTGCATTCGTTGAGCTACCATGAACATCAACTGTTTGGATATCCACATCATCATTTTCAGGACCTTGCATGCAATTAGGGTTTGCATGCAAACTCCAAGGTTTGCATGCATTTTACATGCATCCTAGTCACTAGGTTGATGCCTCCACTTGGACCTCCAGATTCTCCTTCCAGATAAGGGCGCACTTCTTCACCTACCACTGCAGTTCCACTTCAGTTACACTCAGTTAGCTCCGATTCTCCTTGATTTTAGGCAAGTTTCACTCCCGACTGACTGTCTCACTCCGTTGGACCTCTAGATTGACTAGATGACTTGTTCTGACTTTAGTTAATCCTCCCATGCACCCTTCACTGAGTCTCCTTCCCTATATCAGTGCTACACACTTCAGTTACACATGACACACTCAGTTAGACTCAGCTTGACACCTGGATGACTGGTTCTTGTGCATTGATGACCACCATTGATTGATGATGAGGACTCCTAGTTGGAGTCAAGCTACTGCATTAAGTGATTCGAATGAACTCCTTAGTCAATTCGAATTGCTCAGTCATTGTTACTGTATTGTATTGTAATTATTCACCCTCATTGGGATATTGAGCACTGTTCATGTTTTACACAGTTTTACACCATATTTTTTATGTTCATATGTTGTGATTGATTTACTTGTTCATTAGATCTGCTGTGACTAATTTTACATGGTATCAGTGCCATGGCAGGGAAAAGACTTCTTTTCTACAGGTGTTCTACATGAAGATTGAGTGAATTACTCACCAATATATTTCAGTAGCGGCATGCAAAATATCATGTGCATGCAAGGCTGAAAACATAGTGTTTGTTTGTGTGTGATTTGTAGGTTTCTTACTTCCTCCATGTGCATTCGCTAATGCAAAGATGGAGACTTCTTCATCACAAAATATTCTTACTCCATTCAACTATGATGAATGGAAACCAAAGATGATTGCATTCTTGAAGAGACAATGTCTTTTTGATATGTGCATTGGTAATACAAGAGATTTTGATTCCGATGAAGAGGAGAATGATTGGCTCAATGATTGTGGCAGAGCTTTTGGAGCAATGTGTCTTGCTATGTCTCCTTGTATGCGCTACCTCAGTAATACTGGTGAAAATCCAAGTGATCTATGGGTCCAACTTGACAGAGAATTTGGAAAGCAGGAAGAAGAGGATCATGCTAGCCTTTTGGAGAACAAGCCTAGTGAGATCTCCTTATGTGTTCTTTCCGATCATGTCTAGGCCTCAACAATTGTTCAAGATGAAGAAGAAACTGTAGATTCAAAACTCACTCTCTAAATGTCTTCTATTTCAAATTCTGAGCAAGATAAACCAACTCATACTCTAGATTCCGAAGAGGTTCTTGAATCCTCTCCTTCACATGAGTTTGCCGGCATGCAGAATAATGATCTACTTGAAGTTTTGGAGGTAAAATATGATTTTGGAGGTGAAGCATTCGCCCTCCTTGATTGTATGCCTCCTATAGACTTACGTTCCATCATTTGCAAAGTTTCTCATATTTTTAATGAAGATGAAGAGCACTACCATTCGCTTGAGTTCAATTCTCATGCACTTTTTGCTGATTTTGGTTTTGATCTCACCCTTGTTGGTTCAGAGGAGATCTCAAGAAACCATTCATCTATTTTTGGAGCTGATTTAACTTCTATTGATAAGAAGTTCAAGTTTCAAGATCTATTTTATCCGATTGGAGCTATTCCTACCTCACTTGGTTCGAATCACAGGTTCCAGGATCATCTTTATATTTTCAGATTTGTTATCACCATTTTCGGTATGAAGAGCAAGTTCTTAAAGTCTCCACATTCGCTTGCATCCACTGATGGAGAATTCAAGCACATGTTTTTGGAGCATGATCCATTTAATATCAAGAGTAAGATACCTCCAGACATATCTACTTGATTTTGGAGCAGTTAAATCTTTTGGTGTGCTACAGTCTATTTTGAGGGGGGGTATTTTTCCCATGAGGTTTTCCCCATTTCCTCGGTTTATTGACTGTTATTAGTTTGGATTATTATTGTATTGGGGTGACCTTCGGTATCAGTTACCAGGGCCCTATCATTTATTTTTTGCACATCATAGTCTAGCTTGAGGGGGGGTGTTCGGATATCCACATCATCATTTTCAGGACCTTGCATGCAATTAGGGTTTGCATGCATTTTGCATGCATCCCAATCACCAGGTTGATGCCTCCAGCACCTTAGCCACTTCATTCTAGCACCCGGGAGCTTCTTACATCATAGTTTCAGCCCTCCTAGTCTGGAAGGCACCCACTTCTCACCTACTTCCAGAGAAGGGTGCACTTCTTCACCTACCACTTCAGTTACACTCAGTTAGCTCTGATTCTCCTTGATTTGAGGCTAGTTTCACTCCCGACTGACTGTTTCACTCCGTTGGACCTCTAGATTGACTAGATGACTTGTTGTGACTTCAGTTAAGCCTCCCATGCACCCTCCACTGAGTCTCCTTCCCTATATCAGTGCTACACACTTCAGTTACACATGACACACTCAGTTAGACTCAGCTTGACACCTGGATGACTGGTTCTTGTGCATTGATGACCACCACTAATTGATGATGAGGACTCCTAGTTTGAGTCAAGCTACTCCATTCAGTGATTCGAATGACCTCCTTAGTCAATTCGAATTGCTCAGTCATTGTTACTTTATTGTATTGTAATTATTCACCCTCATTGGGATATTGAGCACTGTGCATGTTTTACACAGTTTTACACCATATTTTCTATGTTCATATGTTGTGATTTATTTACTTGTTCATTAGATCTGCTGTGACTAATTTTACATCAACCAAATTGCTAATCCTCATGTCCACCAGTTTACCACCATGCATGCTTCCTATGGGTACTCTTATTCCCCAGGGACCCCCGAGTTGCAATGGGGTTATATGGAATAAGCATAATATCAACAAAATTGGAAGTAGAGCATTATGGTTTCAGTCCTCCCAACCTTAACCACTTCCATGGACCAAACTCTCCAACAGTTGCTGTAACAATTCTCAACCATTGTGTATGAGGAAAAACATAAAATATTCAAGATCCAAAAGATGATCCTCACTCATATTCTTGCCATTCATTTATAGAGTTTCTCATGTTATCTATTGCATCTTCATGCGTGTGTGCACTTGAGTATCAATATTCCTTTAATTGATTTTCTTGTTTTATTCTCCTTAATTAAAGGGTGTGTTTAGTTTATGTTCTCTTTAACTAATTTCTTGCCTTTTTATGCACATGTTCTTTTTTTAAAATTAATTTATTATTTATTCTTGGCATGCACATAATTAATTTATTATTTATTCTTGGCATGCACATAATTAATTTATTATTTATTCTTAGCATGTACATGTTTTTATTACTTTATAAGTTATTTTTCTCATTTATATTTTCTAAGTTATATATTTTAATTTAATTTTACCAAGGTTCTATCAAGGATTCCATGGTCATACACATGCCCTTCAAATATAATTCACCGAGGTTCTAACAGGGGTTCCAAGGCCATACACGTGCCCTTCAAATAGACCTTTTTCTATAGCGGGAACGTGATACAATTATTGTGACCTCATTAACTCAATTATATCATATCATGTTGAGAGATTAATGCTCACTGATGAATAAGGTTGACACCTTATTGCATGCCCCTCAATCAAAACCTCGTGAGTGACCAAATATTTGGACTACCCTAATGGAAACATGTATCTAGTGGGAAAACATCTCACTAACATTTCAACCCATCTCATGGAAACAAGTTTTATTTATGGTGTACATTCCCCCATACAACCTTGTTACCCATGTGTGGATCGATTGGAAATCATGATCTTGTGCTTGTACACATGCAATCAACATGCATCAAATATATCATGCAAAATAATCAAATATCAATTTATCACATTGTATCATCTGATGCCATATCCAATCTCAATCCGGACCCGATGCAACATTTACACCCCCTTGCTTTAATTCACACTTGTGCATTCCTATCACACTTGGAAGAACTTGTCAAAGCATCTAAAAATTATATATATTTTTCATTATCATTTCCATGCATCATATCTCCAATAGTTAGTCATCAAACATAAATCCATTACAATTATTTATTTCTAACATAAGAAAAATAGTACGAGGATCATCATTGTAGTGACCCCATTTCTAGGGTCCTACTTAAAACTATTTTCTAAGGCTTAACAAGATAATATAACCCATCTACAATGCATAATCAATAATAAAATTAAATAAATTTGAGATTTGAACTAACAAGTAAACACAAAAACCAAAACCGGTTACCTTAGGTCAAATCCACTACTGAAGGAGAGGTCGCCGTCTTCAATCCAATCCAGCTTGTCCAAGTTCCGACTAGCTCTTTGGTTGAAATCCACAAGTAAGGGCTCCTTTAACCATTGGAGAAGCAATCGTTAACTTTTCAACCCAACCATAGGCTTATGCAATCAGTGGCATAGCCACCCCCAAGCCTTCGAGGTTGTAGAGGATAAACACCAGCAAGGATTTAGGAGTGAGCTCACCCTCACTAAATTCCTTAGCCAAACTCACAATAGAAAACACAATCAGAACTCATCCACCATTCTGGCAGTCATCTAGCATTAGGGAGCCATCCCCTTTCCCTTCCTTACCTCTTGCTTAAATAGAAAAATCCTTTGAGACACATGTCGCCTCATGCAAAAATACTCTTTTATGCAAAATTATTTAATACAAATATTCACCCAACCATGTGTCACTCTCTCATGAGAGTCCACACACTTCCCACATTTTACTCCTAGATGTCCCCTAATGCTAGGATTTCAATCTCTATTTTAGTGGGTGCAAGTGGAGTTGACTAGTTAATGACTCCTAGTATATCATTTGCTCCATATTTAATTATTCCCAATTATTTAATTACAAATAATCATTTCATGCACAAATAATCTAATGCAATATTATTCGTCAAATATATAATTACAAATAAACATTTCATGCACAAATAATCTAATGCAATACTATATGCCAAATACATAGGTCTTCATTTATCGATTTCCTTTATTCGTCTAGGTACCACATCGTCGGGTCCTTCTGACAACACTTTCTTTCCTTAATTTTCTAGGTACCAAATCGTTGGGTCCTTTTGATAATAATTTCTCATTTTACTGTCTAGGTACCACATCGTCGGGTCCTTCCTACAATAATTTCTCATTTTATTGTTGTGCTAGGATTCCATGTAGTGATTTTAGGAACCGTTACCATAAATCATTCAGCTACACTCTATGTGAGACTAATGGCGCTGAGGAGTAAGTCTGTTCTTACTACGTGCCCCTCAACCTTGTATGTGACCAAACCGTTATGGTCTCACTCGTATGACTTCACGCCCACTCGAGCAAAAGCTGAACAGGATTTCAACTTGTGCGTAGATGTTATCGGGAGCCGACACCATCGTCGTACCCCTGTGGGTGTTTTTTTCCATCCTCTACGTCCCACTTTTTGTTCTATCACGAGCCTTCAGTAAACCGTCTTACCTATCACGATACACATACTAAGAGCACACATCAAAAGTACTGCTAAAAAAGTTGTCATATCATAATTCATTTCATTCGTTTGCTAATCATTAAGCAAAACATAGATAATTGTCCCTTGGATTCACATCATAATCACCCGCATAATTCCATTTCCATATTTCAGCATAAATACAACATTCATCATAAGATTTCACATGTGCTAATCAATCATCAATATTTCATATTAAAATCGGAAGTATCCATAATCTTCATTAAATCAATCATTCATTAGAAACATATTCATTCATCACATATGTCGCTAATCAATCAACAGTTTATTCTAAATCAACATATAAGTTGTCATTTATCTTGGTTTCTTTAACTAGGTCACTTAAAAATAAGTGTCATCAATATCGATAGTCATAGCGAGGTTGAGGGTAATTACATACACCCCTCCTTATTTAAAAATTCATCCCGAAGTTAATTTTTATTGTACATTTTTCACTTTCTTTTCATAATCAATTTTCAAGCCATTCTCTTCTATTTTCCCCAAATATCTGTGACCATAAACACTAGATTTTCTATGATCACTAATTTTTATTTTTTTATCTTTTTATGTTTCATCCAACAAGTTCCAACAAATTCTCAATCATTCAAACGGTAATTTCATGTAATTTAAATTCAGTAATACTTTCCAATGATTGTCAATGCTAACTCAGATTTCCAATACCTCCTAATTATCCATGATATTCAATTAAGTTAGATCTCATCGGTAGCCATACGGTAGGTATCCATTCAACATCTAATTAAAAATTCAAATCTATTTGGCTCTCCTCTTCCATGAGGTGAGAAGATAAACATCATACAATTTTCGGTAAAATACAGATTGATAGTTATGTGATGAACTTGCAACAATTAATTAATGAAAATACACAAGATGGCAGAAATAATAGAACTCGAAATCACTTTTATTGATCGCAGGCCACTTCGAGGGGGCAACCTCCTTTGAGCAAGCTAAATACAAATAACTTCACGGTACCTTCATTGGTCTCCACACAAACTTATATACTTATTCTAGGTGCCAATACCATGTTTCAATACAAACTATGGATCAACAATTACTACGAGATGACCTACAAAGCATATGCGTCCAACAACAATAATACAAACTATGGATCAACAAATACTACGAGAAGAATTACAAAGCATATGCTTCCAACAAAAATATACTAACAAAGTAAATAGAAGGGTTGACATGGGTTCCTAACATCCCCTCTCCCTTAGAAAAAGATTTGTCCTCAAAGCTTTAGATGTGCAAATTGATGCAGAATCTAAAGGAGTGGTTCTCCTGTAGCATCCTTGGGTTGCATTCCGGGCAACTGATGCCTTTTGAGTTTTATGGAGGGTTGCTTGGAAGGCTGTAGACGAAGAAGAACCATATCAACTGCATGAAAAGTGCGCTCAGAACGGTGTTGATTGGCTTGTTGTTTCAGTCGAATTCTTGCCATGTGAAGATTGTCCTACAGAATGAGAAGAATCCGATCGCAGTTTCGAAGAATCGAGTCAATTTCCTGAACTAGGGAGCTGCTGAGGGTATATGGAAGAAGAACTGGTGGTGCCTATCCATAGCATGCTTCATATGGTGTTCTTTTAGATGTGGAGCGCTTCTAAGAAATCCACAAAAATAGTTTTCCAAATCTATGTAGGGATGGGAAAGGGTTCGAGCAATCCCGAAAGGAGTGTCGTTTCACTGTTGTTGACCTGGAAAGTATCACAGTCAACCCCCATCTGTTAAATTATCATTTTCAGTCCCTACAAAAAGAAGTTAAATTGTTCTTGGTCATATGTTTTGAGGAACCCAGAGTGCTCTGCCGATGAAAAAGCATGGATTTCATAGAAGAGATAGATAGCCCTGTTGAACATATTGCAACCAATTGGGAATAAGCATAAAAATAGCTATAAGAGGAACTGGGTCATCAAATGTGTGAGAAGGAACATCTACCACTATATTGTCCTTACCCTTCTTGTAAGTGATCACATAGGCATAACCCATGAGTTGGATAACTCGTTTCAGGTGTGCTGGGGAGGAGACCGGTTGTTCCAGGAAATTTTCCAGACTTTGGAGATCAGTCTTGATGCAGAAATGATTCCCGAATAGGTATGGCTGCCACTTCTGTACTCATTAGAGGAAATTTGTGTAAAAAATGGGCCTCCTAAGGAAAATAATAATAAAATAATAAAATAATAGTAGAGAGAGAGTAAAAAACTACTTTTTTGGATCGTATTTTCAACTTATCTCCTTGTAGGTTTACTCAAATTTCAAGAGGGAGGACTCATTGGATGCATGATTAAATTATGCATCCAACGAGTACCCATGTTGCATACTTTTAACAACATCCACACATGAAAAATTGAAAATACATTAAAAAACGTGTTTCTAGTGAGAGAAAACACGTTTTTTAATGTATTTTCGATTTTTCATGTTGTGGTTGTTGTTAAAAGTATGCAACACGGGTATATTTTGGATGCATTATTTAGTTATGCATCCAACGAGTCCTCCCGCTTGAAATTTGAGTAAACCAACAAGGAGATAAGTTGAAAATACGATCCAAAAAAGTAGTTTTTATTTTTTCCCTCCAATTTTTTTAGGTGCTCCCTTTTTGAATTTTAAAGCATTTTGATTGGCTAATACATGATGACATGGAATTTGTATTATTTTTGGAAGGCCCATTTTAAATTGAAATTTCCTCTAATGACATGCAAAATAGCCAGCATTTCCTGTTGAGATGTAGATGCGGCTAAAGTCTTACCGGAAAGGTCTCTTGAACGCGACAAGCCCACTGGTTCAACAAAGACACTTGCATATCTATCCAAGTAGGGGAGACCGTTGATGGGTGCATCTGAATGGAATGGAGTTCAGCGATGACACCATGTCAATTCTTCTTAAGGATATTTTCCAGGCGATGTGAACTGATGATGCGGAGAGGCCCGTGTTGTAAGCCCATAAATTTGTGTTGTTTCCAATTGACTGAAAACTGCATCCAAAGTTCAGCAAAATCCCATAAGATGGGGCCAAGTGTGCGTAACCATTGAACACCCAAAACCACATCACATCCACCTAGGGACAAGGCAAACATGTCAGAGCATAGGTTATAATATTCCAGAGAGATACGCACATTGTGACACTTCCCCTTGCAAGGTAAGGTGCCCCCATTGGCAACCATGACTTCAAAGTTGGAGCAAGGATGGACAAAACAATCAGCCTGCTTGCAGATCCAACGGTCATTGAAGTTATGAGTGCTACCTGAATCAATGAGTATTGTAAGAGGAAGCTTCTTGAAGTAACCCCTGACCCGCATTGTCTGGGGGGTGGTGATGCCGAATAAAGCAGGGAGAGATATCTCTGGTTGGTCATCTTGAGATGGGGGGTCAATAGGAGGCTCCTGAATGTATACCTGATCATTCATTGTATCTGGAGCTTCTTCACCAATTTTAGAGGCAGGCGGAGAATCCATATCTAAGAGATAGAGCTTTTGTTGAACACATCTATGTTCCCGAGTGAATTTCTCATCACAATTATAACAAAGCCCTTTTTTCTTTGCGTGCCTGCATCTCTGTTTTAGACAAATGCTTGATAGGATTTGGTCGAGGAGCTGGCGGGATGGGAGGTCGTTGAGAACACATATTTCGGAAGGGAACAAAAGTGGGTTCGGAGCGCTGTTGGGCTGCAATCTTTTCTTCTGCCAACTTAGCCAGCCCCAGGGCTTTCATCATTGTGTTGGGACATAACATTTTGACCTCTAAGCGGATTTCATCCTTAAGACCACTGATAAAACAACTCCTGTAGAATTCATCAGACAATCCTTCTATGTGATTGACTAGTTTCTCAAAATCTGTCTGATACTCTCTCACAGTGACAATTTGATGAATTTTAGTGAGTGCTTTGGTGAAGCCATCAAAAGTAATAGCACCAAATCGTTGAAAAAGGAGTTGGAAAAAATCTATCCATTTTGGCTCGTCATGAGCCTTGATGTACCAGCGGTACCATTGATGGGCTTTCCTATTCCAAATGAAAGGATGCAAGTGGAAATTTTTGGACATCAAAAGTATTATGCAGACTGAAATACTATTCTGCATGATAGATCCATCTAGTCGGATCAGTACCATTGAAGCGAGGAAATTCAAGCTTCGGACCACAGAAATTGATGGAAGAAGAGAACCCATTGTTTAATGAAGACTCAGACTGTCGTTTATTGTTCATGGCTGAATGCTCAAGATGGAGGCTAAGAAATTTTCCATCCAAATCCTAGAGTTTGGTTTGGATGGCTGCAAGTGCTTCCTCCATGGGTTTTGCTCCTGCGTGGGTGATAACCATAACCAAGAGTTTTTTCTTTTTTTTTTTTGTGGGGGGGGGGGGAATGGATAGAAAAACACAAACATAAGCTTATTTAGTAAAGGGAAATTTGGATTTGGGAAAAACTCGGATGGGTAATTGGGGTTTGACTAGGTTTTGGACACTTTGGAATGGATAGGGCAGCAGAAAATGAGGATTTCATAATGAGAGTGAAAGAATGGGAAAATTTGTCAGAGAGGAACAAAGAAGCAGAAATAGGGAATGGACACGGTGGCAAAATTTGAGGGCAATTGGGTGAAAATCGAAGGAGTTATGGAAAACCCTAAAAATAGACAAATGTGGGATTTCGGGCTTTGGGAAGTGGAATTTGATATAGGGTCCTCAAGAATTAAATTTGTATAATGGGATTGCAGGGGTGTCAGTGAAGTTTTAGGGAAAACAAAGTTAAAACAAGGGAGATATGGCAAAAAAATAGAATTTTTTATTTTTTTTATTTTTTTATTTTTTTCAGAATGGATCTGAAACGGCTTCTGGAATGGATCGGAAATGGAGGGATCTGAACGGCTCAGAAGGGTATCGAAAACGGTTGGATCTGAAACTACTTTTATAATGGATCAGAAATGGTTGGATCAAAACTGGCTTTCGGAATGGATCTGAAATGGCGCGGAAGTGATCGACAATAGATGGATCTGCAATGGTGCGAAAATGATCGGCAACAATTCAACTGAAAATAGATATGGACCCTAGATATGTTCGGCTTCCTATCGGTTCAAGGGATTCACTCGACCACCAATGCTGTTTGACGGCTTGCATATTGGGGAAGTAACCCTCACTCCATGGCTTAGGTAAAAATGCTAACCATTTTTCCACAAACGACAGCTCTTGGTTTACCTCATGGGTGGGAACTAGTCAATTAGGTAGGGGTCGTTTCCCTTTTGACTGGAAGGTCCTCTCAATGGGCCAGCTACTTCGAGGTTCCTGTGGTACTCCTCACAATGCGTTTTAGGGCTTATGACCAAGTACTTCTCACATTTAAGCGGATAGGGATTATTCCCAGATCCGAAGCTGCAAAAGATGTGAAAAAAAAAATTGGCAGAAATTTCACCTAACGAGCCCAAGAAAATGCTCTGATACCAGATGTGATGAACCTACAACAATTAATTAATGAAAATACACGAGATAGTAGAAATAACAGAACTCAGAATCACTTTTATTGACCGCAAGACACTTTGAGGGGGCAACCTCCTTTGAGCAAGCTCAATACAAATAACTTCACGGTACCTTCATTGGTCTCCACACAAACTTATATACTAATTCTAGGTGCCAATACCATGTGTCAATACAAACCATGGGCCAATACAAACTATGGATCAACAATTACTACGGGACAATTTACAAAGCATATGCATCCAACAATAATAATACAAACTATGGGTCAACAAATACTATGGGGCGACTTACAAAGCATATGCGTCCAACAACAATATACTAACAAAGTAAATAGAAGGGTTGACATGGGTTCCTAACAAATTATAATCACAAATTACCAGTTCAAGGGTGACTATCCCATCATCACAAATCCATGCAAAATTCATTCAATATCCTCATAAGAATACTTCCAATTCTGTAATTTTTTAACAAAATTGATTCTCAACTTGATACGAAAGTGTCACATCACTTAGTGACTTGAACGGACATATTAAATTTAACTACCTAATCATTTCGTTAATGCCATGATGTCCAGTTCAAGGAGCTCATATTTTCCTTTCCTCATGTTTAATCATTTCCATGATCATATGACCCCTTCGGTGGGCTTGTCACAGCCCACCTGGGTGGGTCGTCATAGTCCCCTCGAGTCGTATCATGCGAATTAGTCGTCTTTCCATTTAAGTTTCATCATGTCGGGTGGTCAGTATTATCACGTTCATACTTTGCGTTACAAAAATCATCTTCATTTGGCCCTTTCGACGGGTTTGCCAAGTTCCACCTTCCCCATTCCATATCAAAGTCAAGCTAAGTTTGTAGTTTTTCAATTTTGTTAATTGTGCCATTATGTTGCAAAATCAATGTTCTTATGTTCGTCTCTTCATGGTGGTCACATCGATATCTTTTTTTCCATATTTGGATCCCGTTTGAACCTCTCGACAGTCTGTAAAATTCCCGACAAAAAGAGTCTTTTGGTGTATTGTTAGTTAAAATTTGTCAAAATGCATCCTTGGTTAATTATCCCTATTTTCACAATTTCTCTATTATTCCTTTTTCTCATATACCTCTTTATCTTAGTGAATTCAACCAATTGATCTCGAAGGCATGTCTTTTAACGGATCTCCATTTGTTACCCTAATTTTCCTACTCACATCTCTATGTGCATAACCTTCGCCAAACACCTTACCACACATAACTTGTTTTTCTCAAGAGACATCATCCAATGAACTAACTCCCTTAGTACATACTCAATGACCGTATATTTGGCATTGCAATCAGCATCTTCATTTTCTGGTCAACATTATGTTTATGTAATTCATTAATTCTAATCAACAAACATTATTTTCCCAATTCCCCCCCGCCTTCTCACTGGGTGGATAGATGATGTCATTAAATTACATTACATCACCAACTCTTGGGAGAATTAAACCTAATAACATTGCAACCATACAAAACACTACTCCCAAGGCCCCACTGATCTAACCACTCAACATATGTCATTATGTAATAAAAAATTCTTTGTCACCGTCAATTCATATGATGAGTAGGGTTACCTTCTTTCACTCTTGCAACCTTCTCAATCTCATGAAATGTTTAACATTTCTAAAATAACATAAGTTTTTTTTTGGTCTTATATCAAAGATGTAAAACATAGTAATAATTTTCCACCATTGCCATACAATAATTGTAATGTTAGCATCTTCATTACATTTTTCTTTTCTAATCCATTACCATTGAATACCGCTTGAGTATGTCAATCTTATGTAATATTCATTACCTATACTGAGCCTCTATCATTGTTGAATTATAAAATAACAGAGTCACGTTTCTTTAGACAAACCTACATGCAGTAAATAAACTAATATAGAACTTCCCTTTATTCTTTACCACCATGAATTATATCTTATAATTTCCAAGAAACACTAATTTAAAATTAACTATAATGTTAGGAATTGTAAACATTGAATGGTGTCTAACATATCTCAACCAACAAGAATATATTTCATAAAGATTGTAGTAACATAACAATATTATCTGCATAATATAGTTATCGTCTAACAAATATTTTAACAAAAATATATATATAAGCCTTAATTGCAAACTTCAAAATCCCAATTTAAAATATAAATTACTATAATATAAAATGATGTCTAACCAACAAATATTTTAACAAAAATATATATATAAGCCTTAATTGCAAACTTCAAAATCCCAATTTAAAATATAAATTACTATAATATAAAATGATGTCTAACCAACATTAGACATCCTCCCTATTATTACTATTTAAAATATAAAACATTATTATACATATACATATATGCACTTAACATACCTAACTCCTTGTCAACTTGTCCACCATCACAAATTTACACAATGTTTTGAACATCCAACCCACAATATATATATATATATATATATCCTCATTTGTTATTCGAAACGTTTACACACTACCATCTACAATTATAATGTAATCTTATTATTGTAACCTCTTTCAATAATCCCCCTCACACCACTTTATTTTGGTACGTGTTTCAAGGTAGTGGTAAATAAAAATAATCATAAGATAGATTTTCTTTAAAAAAATAAAGTGTACGCATACTATATTTTCTTTAAAAATATCAAGTGTTTAAGATCAAGTGTAAGCATACTATAGATCAAATATTGTTTTCATCTTTTTTTATTTTCTTTCATTTCAAATCTATATTTATATAAACATTTAGATTTATATCTTATAACTTACTTCTTTAATTTGAATAGATATACAATCATTTAATTTATACCTTCCAACTCATTTTTCTATCTCAAATCTATTTATATAAATATTTGAATTATTCATATCACTTCAAATATACATATAAACATTGTACTACATCTTTTATATGTATCTTAATTAAAACATATATACAATCAATGAGCTATATTTTTAAAAAGCATATAAAAGATAAACATTAAAATACTAATATTAATATATATATATATATATATATATATATATTCTTCAAAACATATATACAATCAATGAGCTATATTTTTAAAAAGCATATAAAAGATAAACATTAAAATACTAACATTAAAACGTATATATATATATTCTTCAAATGCATAATCATTACAAATATAAACATTAATATTTAACCATATAATTATGAACAATTTTTTTTCTTTTTATTGAACAGAGATGTTACTATACAATTAATTGTTATCTTCACATTTTTTTAAAAACAATCTCATTTCCATTAAGCACCAATATGCTGGAACCCTTAAGTCTATATATAAATCTAAGAATTATTTAATTCGTTAAAAATAACTTTAATGAAAATCTTTCGGCTATTTATAAAGTATAATTTTCCTAAAATGCATTTTTTAGTCTCTTTAAAATTTACATTCTTCCAGAGTATATCAAATATATTTGTGGGTTATATATATAATATAAAAATATAACCTAAATATATTTTCCACCATTTATATATACATCTAAACAACCTTCTTATAACATATCAAATGCATTAAAGTAAAACAGGAAATTAGATCTAATGAACTTCGTTAATAACTATGGAAATCTTAGGTTCGGTTAATAACTAGGTAAATCTTAGGCTCGTGAGTTTCCAAGGAGCGCTGGACATTCTAGATTGGCTTGGTATTTAGTGAATTTATAATGGTGTAGGGATTAGCCGAATCCTGCTTAAACTCTCTTCATCAATCGTTAATAAAGAAACATCAAATGTAAAACCATTCCTATGTTGCTTCATGCACTTCAACAAAACGCAGTTTAGAGAACTCTGCAAATCTCTTCAGCCAAGTCGATTCCCGAAAAACAACTCGTGTGTCACACAATAAATTCCCTTCTGCACAAAACCCAGATCGCATAATTTTTAAATTCGTCTTCGTTTGTCCATAACTGAGCTACAATTCCAATGACGTTTTTACTTCATGCAATCTTTCCACAGGATCTTTCTCAAGGCATTTACGGGTGTAATGGTTAGAGTCTGAGCCAAAAATCGATTAAAGAGAGAACTTGTACAATTATATATTCATAAGAAAACCTATATAGCCCCCAAAATGCCTCTACGCACACCAGAAATATATACACACAATGAATTCATACATCCTAGGAAAAAATCGATCTATTTGCTAGTTATTCACATAAAATACTTGACATCCCCCTCATAAAATGCTTGGGCTCATTCTTTTATTCATTGATAGGCTATTACAGGCTATTCCTCCCTTCTTGCTCTAGTGAGCTCCCCCTTTCCTTTTTTTTTTTTTGACATTCGAAAAACAAGAAACTCTTTAGTTTCCCCTGCCCAGAGAGTTACAAACTCTGTCTTTTCCTTTTCTCAAACTGCTATTAGCAAGATTCTCTTCTACCAGACACTTGCCCAATTTCCAGAATTTCTTTCTAAATTTAACTAACTGCTCCTAAAAATCTATAACGACCCAGTCTCCTCGCAGGGAGCTATATACAGCCACTTATTCCTATTAAAATTCTATAACTGACCACATGCCATTTTATACATAATTAATCATTCAATAAGATATTCAAATATTTTTTTTTTCTTGATTTTCAGGTCCCCATAGTTCAGCTTAAAACGACCAGATTGTTGGCTTGACTAAATGCCCCTACATCAGACTCCTAGGGTGGAAAGAATTGAACTCCTATTCAAAAGGTCAACAACAACAAAACCCTTGGCTGCTAGTTCTGCTGCACTCATCCAAGTAGCATCCTCTACAGGGTGTGCTTTCCACTTTACCAATACTCCAAGTAGTCCTTCTGCCTAGTTCTCTTTGCAATTTTAGTGTCCAAGATCTCCTCTGCTTCCAATTTTTGTGCTACCGGCATCTGCTTCAGCCACTGCAAATCATCATCAGCATCTTTGTCTCCTGCAACCTAACCTACATCATCTGCTATAAAGGGATATATATCAGCAACATTGAAAATAGGAGAAATACCAGCTCCTGTTGGCATTTCCAGCTCGTAAGCATTAGTAGAAAACCTTCTGAGGATTTTGCGTGGCCCAATCTTCTTCTTTTTCAGTTTATTGTACTCTCTCTTAGGAAACCTTTCCTTTCTTAGATGGGCTAACACTAGGTCTCCTACCTCATAAATCTTTTCTCTTCTTTTAGAATCAGCTCTTGCTTTGTAATTTGCATTACTCTTCTGTAATCGTTCCTTAACTTCCTCATGTAGTTCACTGATCCTAGCTTCAAAATCTTCTCCATCTGCGCTCCTCTTCTCCAAATGTCCCAAATCTCTTAGCTCATACACCCCTCTAGGATGCATACCATACAAGATCTAAAATTGGCTCATACCTGTGCTTTTGTTTGGCGAGTCATTATAGGCAAACTTAGCTTGTGCCAACACTCTATCCCATTGTTTTGGATTTCCTCCGACCAAGCTCCTCAGCATGTTACCCAGACTCCTGTTAACTACCTCAGTGTCACCATCAGACTATGGATGATAAGCTGAATTGAAATTCAGAGTAGTACCCAGCTTCTTCCACAATGTCCTTTAGAAGTGACCTGTGAATCTCACATCTCTATCCGAGACAATACTTCTAGGAAACCCATGTAGCTTCACCACTTCATTAAAGAACAAGTTTGCTATATGAGTGGCATCACTTGTCTTAAAACAGGGAATGAAATGTGCCATTTTAGTAAATCTATCAACCACTACAAAGATGGAATCATTTCCTTTCTGTGTCTTTGGAAATCCTAATATAAAGTCCATACTCACAGAATCCCAGGGTCTGGTAGGAACAGGCAATGGTGTATATAATCCTGTGTTTTGGCTTCTTCCTTTGGCATAATGATAGATTCTATATCTGCTCACAAACTTCTCAACTTTAGACCTCATCTTGGGTCAGAATTTTAAATGAATTAGTTGTCCATAAGTCTTATCACTTCCAAAGTGACCATCCATTCCAAAATTGTGCTTCTTTTGAATCAGATTTTCCCTCATTGAGCAACTTGGGATACATAGCTTAATATTCTTGAAAAGTAATCCATCCTGCAGCATGTATTCAGTCCACAATTCTTTGTCCATGTCTACAGGGTTCTTGCAAGCCCTGTATGCATTCTGAAAATCACTGTCAATCTCATAAAAATCTCTAAGATATTCAAATCCTAAAACTTGTACCTGATTTTCTTGTACAATTAAGGTTCTCCTACTTAATGCATCTGCTACACGATTTGACTGTCCGCTAATATGCTTCAACAAAAAAGTGAAACTCTGCAAGAAATCCACCCATTTGGAATGTTTCTGATTCAACTTAGGCTGCTGCATTATCTACTACAAAGCATGATTGTCAGAATACAATACAAATTCCTTAGGCATTAAATAATGCCGCCAATGTTTCAGAGCTTGAACTCTAGCATAGAATTCCTTGTCATATGAGGAATATTTTTGTTTTGCATCATTTAGTTTTTCACTAAAATAGGCCACTGGTTTATCTTCTTGACTGAGCACAACCCCAATGGCTACTCCAATAGCATCACATCTAACTTGGAATGGTTTTCTAAAGTCTGGTAACCCCAACATGGGCTGCTCAGTAATCTTTTTCTTTAACAGCTGAAAGTTATTTTCAGCTCCCGTTGTCCATTTGAAGCGTTGCTTGTCCTTTCTAATAGTCTCAACAATTAGAGAACAAATGCCACTAAATTTCTTTATGAATTTCCTATAAAAGCTTGCTAAGCCATGGAAGCTTCTTACCTCAAATATGCTTTGGGGGAGAGGCCAATCCAAAATTGCTTGTACCTTCTCTGGATCCATCTTCAAACCATCCTTCGAAACCACAAATCCCAAATACACTAACTCATATTTCAGGAATGAACATTTCTTAATGTTGACTAATAAATTCTCTGCTTGCAACCTTTCCAAGACATATCTCAGATGCCTCAGATGCTCCTCCTTTGACTGACTGCAAATTAGTATATCATCCAAGTAGACTATCACAAATTCATGAATGAAGTCTCTCAAGACTTCATTGATCAATCTCATAAAAGTACTTGGGGCATTTGATAACCCGAATGGCATAACCAGCCACTCATACAACCCTTCATTAGTTTTGAAGGTTGTCTTCCACTCATCCCCCTCTCTAATTCTGATCTAATGATACCCACTTTTTAGATCTATCTTAGAAAAGTATGTTGCTCCACTTAGACAGTCCATTATGTCATCCATCCTTGGAAATGGGAACCTATATCTGATGGTTATTTTATTAATGGCTCGCCAGTCCATGCACATCCTCCATTCACCACCCTTCTTTGGGCTCGACACTGCAGGCACTACACATGGCCTCAGACTTTTCTTAATCAATCCCTTATCCAACAATCCTTGCACTTGCTTTTTGATCTCTTCATTCTTTTGAGGTGTCAACCTATAGGCTTCCTTGTTGGGTAAGCTATCTCCAGGAATAAAGTCAACGTGATGGATGATATCTCTCTTGGGTGGCAACTCATCGGGAAAATCATCCGCTACAATGTCTCCAAACTCAACCAACATTTCTTGAATTTCTTCAGGTAGGTCTGAAATAGTAGTCTTCATCATCACTACCTTGGGCTTGCACATCACAACATAGTTCACTTCCTCTTCCTCAAGCTGGTGCAAATACTTTTTTCCAGACAACATTAAAACTTTTGCTGCTTGATGCTCTACCATGCTACCTTCTTGCAAAGGAAGTAACACATGTCTCATTCCATCCTTATCAAAACTATAGCAGTTCCTCCTACCATTGTGCACTAATTTCCTGTCAAACTGCCAAGGTCTCCCCAAAAGAACATGATAGACATCCATGGGCATAACATCACATATTATTTTATCTTTAGATGTACCTACTTATAAATCAAACTCACATTGCTCACTTACCAGGATTTGATGTTCTTTATGCAACCAGGATACCTTGTAGGGAACTAAATGTTTGTTCTTCTTTAAGCTCAGCTTCTCCACCATCTCTATGGAAACCAGATTGTTAGTACTCCCACTATCAATCACCATCTTGCAGCATTTTCCTTGGACCTTGCACATAGTGCTGAACAAGGCTTTCCTTTGAGCAGGTTCTACACTTTCTTTCTCAGGCTTCAACAAGACTTTGTTTATCGTCAAAGCCTCTCCAGTCTCAAGTAAATTTTCAGCCACTGGTAATTTCTCTTGCTGTTGCTCCTTCTGAGCTACATAGGCACCTCTCTGTCCTATGTTTTCCTTCTATGGGCATTCAAAAGATCTATGACCCAGGTTGTTACATTTGTAACATCTAAAGACAGTTTCTTTGCCTCTCCCTCTACCTCTACCTCCTTGGTAAGGTTGCAACATCCCGATATTTTCATAAAAATTTAAAAAATTTTAAATTGCCATAAAAAGCTAATATTTGTAAATTACATAAATAATAGTAATTAATAAAGCAGTAATTAAAATATGATGCTTGGTAGGAAACAATTTAACTGCTGTGTCTTTTTGTCTTTTGATGGCGTATTGTGTCGGCGACACGTCATGAATCCAATTAATGATTATGTTCTTTATTTCTATGCTGAAATGATTGAAAATTTTGATGCATTTGGAAACATAATTCTTCTTGACGAGTATTGACAGTTTAATTTTTCTGGATGATGATGAAAGGGGTTCCACGAGGTGCCCCGAGGCTTACTTAGATACTCAGCTAAAGCATTGTACTCGTCCTCCATGCGCAGATTCGTAGGTAAGAGATATCGATAGAATTCAGAGTGTTTACTAACCGTGATATGAATAAAAACTGCGTATGATTTTCGACGCTATAGGTATGGCCTCCTTCCCATTCTGTAAGATGAACCTGACTATCTCAAAGACTGCAGATATCGTCAATCTTAGGGTGTGCTTATTATGAATGTTTCTGTTAGGTGTTTATGACTTTACGGGTGTTCATTCCATAAATGACTTGCGGCTGTTAAAATAATTCGTTTATAATTTTTTACGGGACAAGTTTAGGACAAGGGCACATGGTCCTAAGCATACTATAGAATGAGTGATAAGGTGGTTCTGGTCTCTATTACCTGGGCAATTAAAATGGTGATGCATTAAGCATTAATAACCTACCATGAAATGTATGCGATGGGTCCTTGGGTGGCAGCCATACCCTAAGGGTGTATTCATATAACTTATGGTGTGAACAAAGCTTTAAGAGCTTTACAATGATTCTTATGATGAACTTTATAGTAACTTTATATGTTGGGGTGGAGTCAATCCATGCCCTATGATTGATCGTGACCTTGGTGGATATTCATATGCTATGAGTGTGCTCGAAATTAATTAAATGGAATCATATAAGACCTTTATTATATGCTACCGATGGACATTATACCTTGATACCATTTATATATCGATGTTATTAATGTTGATCTGTATGGCTGGCAGGTGGAATGATGGCACTGCAAAATCCTGCGTACGAAGTCGAGGGTGTAGTAAATGATTGAGTTTGCAACTAAATTGCCTGGCCACCGTGTTAAGGATATTGTTACATGTAAGTCGTGATGGATGATTCAGCGTGTGATGAGGTTTGGCAAGCTGAGTTGTAACGGGCCTCCTACCCTAGTGTCAACCGAAATGGCAACTTTGTGGCTTGGGAGGTAGATGGGTGAGTTAATACCGCATCTACCACCCTCCATCCTGGCTTGATGAAAGTGGATCTCTATCGTTGATCATTGTGCGTTGGGATTGTGATGAACCCTAATGTAACTTATGGATTCTTGTAACATTTTCTTGGTCATTGTTTCGGTGGTAGGGTTTGGGAGGTGAGGCCAACCGGCCGAGAGGCACTTAGGGTTTTGATTTTTTCTAGCCTCCCTCAGGCTCGATCCTGAGACCAGCAGCAACCTTCAGTCTGTGAGTGATTGTTATCCATGGAGGCCAAGTTTGGAAATGATTTGTGTAGCAATCTACAGGTGGGATGAGTGCGTTTGTTGTGGCATTGTAGTGACTTGCAAATCTGGGGTTTTGATCGGGTTGTAAGTTTCAAATGTATCACACGGAGTGGCCTTCGAGCTGGGTGCTTCTCCTTCGCAGTGGATGGATGCTGGCTTCGTCAAGCCTCTATCACGACTCAGGTATCGTAACGTTTCAAGGGTTTTCAAATTATTCTTCGTTGCATGCATTACTATCTCATGATTAGATATTTAACTCAGTGTATGGTTGTTGGAAGGAAACTCTCAGCGAACAACAGGGTGCTGGAACAGTTGGTGAGGAGAAGAACTATAGCGAATCCACTGGTAAGCTTCGGTGGTATCCCTCCCTCAGTAGTTCCCCTGGAATTGCACTTGATGAGCATAGTGTTGGTAGCATGCCTTCACGGCAGTGGCATTGTCTCGCCTGCAACAATTGGGGAACGTTACCGTTTTAAGTTTTGTTGATAGTGTAGATGATGTAAATGTTTAAAATGTATGGCCAGCCATTCCTTGGCTCGGCGAGCTTGGTAGGGTTGAACCCTCGTGTTTGCAAAGAGTCTTACAGCTTTACGTTTTATGTGTGTCATTTTTGTACTTCTGTGTTTATGGAAGAAGAGATATGTTGATTGTAATTTTGTTTCGGCATTAGCTGTGTGTGTAAATAGCATTGGGTTTTGAATGGAACCTTCAGCAAAAGAATGCGGAAAACTGTAGGATGCAACCTGCGTTAATTTAAATGGAAATGATAATTATTTAGGGTTTAATGGCTATGTATGGTGTTTTCAAACTCTCGTTTTCGAATCTGTAAATGGAAGCGTGTTTTAAGTTGTTTAATTAAATAGTGGCTATAAGCCGAAAGCGATCTACTTGGATTTCATTGCATCTGTGCATACATGAATTAAGCCGAGAATGGAAAGGATTTGGTTTTGTTTGAAAACATAAGTGATAATGCTAAACCCTAGCTGTCGATGTTAATGAGGTCTCCTGGTTTGTAATGATGTTAAGGAAACAAGAATAATAACTCTTGATTCTACCGTTAGGTCATCTAAAGGTAATGAAACATTTGATTTGGAACCTGTTTAAATGTTTGTAAATAATAGTGTAATGAGGCAAATCAACCCTGGTTTGGGTGTAGAGATACTGTAACATATTCTGTCAAATCAATAATGCTATTTTCTTCTTGATTTTAATAACATGATATTCTGCGATGTAAGTTCTGCCACATACAGTTAACAATACAGAATCAAGAAATATACAGTGTAATCATTAGTTAGTTTAATTTGCCTATTAGTACAACAGTTTGTCTATTTTAATTCTATATTCCTGTATTCATCTAGTTTGGACCTCTGATGAAATTATAGAATAACGCAGTATCTTTCTTTCTTTCTTTCTGCACAAGATAATACAGTGAAGACTATTTTCTATAAAATTGATTAGATTCTCAAAACAATAAGAAAATAGAAAAGTGGGAATATGGTTAAATAGAATGCATGATATTGTTTTCTTTGAAGAAATAATTAAAGACCAGTAAACCCTAGTTGTTAACACAATGTACACCTTCAGAAGTCAGAAAAGAACCTATTACTATGACTAGTTTCTAGTAGGTTGTTCAGCATACAGATTTGAACAGTAAAAACATTGCATGCAAGGATCTAATCTAAAGCTGCTAAAATATAAGATGCACGAGGAACATATGTCTATGCATGGGTGGTACTTTTGGTTTAGATATTTAGATGCATGCTAGGTTTCACTTTTAACTAGGTAGATTTAATGCTACCTCTCTGTACTGGAGTATGATGCAGCTCCACGCATGGGGAAAAATGCAGAGGAGTCATTTTATCAGTTCAGTAAATCTAAATTAATTAGGATCTAACATTTTACTGCTATTGATCATTAATAACATTACTAAGCCATTTTCTGAGAGCAATCATATGATTGAAAAAGAAACACAAAAGAATAGAACCTGAGTGTAATGGGAGGAACAAATCACTCAAGTAGCCTGTTCCACCCAACCTGCTCCTAAGCAGCCAAGCTGTCTGCACTTAGGACCCCTTAGCTTATCCATTGATCCAACAGGAGGAAGGAAGTTCTGAAGCTTAGGGTCTCTGCTTGTAGAAGCAAGAAAATATATATCCAGCCTTACAGGCTTAGAAATCAATGGGACCAGCACCAACACCTTTGGTCTGTCCTTCTCATAACATTGCAGACTTATACTTGCACTCTCCACAACCTCCCCTCCTCGAATCTCTCAGCCATCACCTGATGAGCATGAGGAATGTTTTTGTACAAAACATTGTAAGAGCTCCCTGCTCAATTCGAATTGCCCTTTATAGGCTGCCTAGGTCTTTTTGTAATTAACTGGTCATTAGTGAGCTACCTACTCACGTCCCTCCACCTGGAGGGGGAAATGCCACAAAATTAGGGGGAGTTGTTCCATACCAACAGCTAATGGTAGAGTGCAAATGCTACCATCTGTCCCAATCCTTCCAACAGCTTCTATTCCTCCTAGTGGGCCAGTGGACACTCTTGTAACAAATTTCTTGAGTGTTTGTCTCCCATTTTTATTTATTAAATAATAATAATGAGTCATTACATTCATCTTTGACCTAATTGTTCATAATTACAAAACTTGTAATTATAATTTAACACAAATTATTTTTGCAAAAAGGATAATAGTAGAAAATAATTATTCTAAAAAATTGGGTAGGTGACATACACCCCCCCTTAAGCCTCAACATCGTCCTCGATGTTGCTTTATTCACTCCTTGAGTGTTCCTAGAACAGAGTTGGGTATGCAGCCCACATACTACTCTCCAACTCCCAGGTAGCCTCTGCTGGGCTATAGTGCCTCCATTGCACTTTTACTTGGCCAACCGTGCAGTTCCGGACTAGAGTTTCTTTCCTTGCAAGAATATAGTCCAGTTCAACTGGAAAATCGTTGCCTTGTTCCACCTGAACATTATTCCAATTTACAACATGAGTAGGATCATGCACATATTTATTTAAAAATGAAATGTGAAAAACATTATGGACTTTGAGGTTTGAAGGTAAGGCTAATTGATATGCCACAGGTCCAACCCTGGACAAGATTTCGAAAGGGCCACAATACCTGGGTGCCAGTTTGGCACAACTTCCCAATTTTAAGGAACTCTTTTTCGGCCTTACCTTAAGAAAAACATGTTCACCAACCTGGAACCCTCTATGAGTTCTTTTAAGGTCTACTTGACTTTTCTGTCTATCCTGGGTAGCTTTAAGATTCCCTTGTACTTGCTTCATGATTAGTTCTAATTCCTGCAACAATTCGGGCCCTAAGGTGACCTTGCTAACCGGATCACTCCATGACACCGGTGTGTTACACTTTCTTCTGTAAAGGATCTCAAATGGGCTAAGTTTGGCTGAAGCATGGTAGTGATTAATATACACAAACTCTGCAAAATGCAATTAGTCTTCCCACTTACCAGGCTGATCCTTAACATACATTCTGAGCATATCTTCTAATATCTAGTTCACCCTTTCAGTCTGTTCATCTGTTTGCGGATGGAACGCAGTGCTGAAATTTAAGGTGGTGTTTAACCCCTTGAACAAGGACCTCCAAAAGTTACAAGTGAACTTCGAATCTCGGTCTGAAACTATTACCTTGGGTATGCCATGTAGTCGAAAAACCTGCTTCATAAAAATTTCTGCGATATCAGGGGCTTTATGAGTAGTTTTGATAGGGATAAAATCGGCTGCCTTGCTAAGTTTGTCTACTACCACCATGATGGAGTCGTGCTGTTTTTGATTCTTTAGTAACTCAGTGATGAGATATATACTTATGACTTCCCATTTCTAGCTGGGTATAGGCAAGGGCTGCAGCAATCCAGCAGGATGCTGATGTTCCACCTTCACTTTTTGATAGTCAAAACACTTAGCTATATACTCCGCTACTTCATCCTTCATCCTGGGCCAGTAGTACTCCTTCCTTAGCATTGTGATGGTTTTCTGGTAACCTGGATGGCAACAATAGTGGCTTTTGTGCATCTCATCCAAAATCAGAATTTTTACTGCTGGTACATTTGGGATGTACAATCTGTTTTTGTATAGCAATAAGCCATTTTCCTTCAAACTGAAATCTGTTACAGAATTTTTAGAGTTGTTTTCTACTACCCTTTCCTGTAATTTTCTATATTCCTCATCCTCCTTAATTCCTTCAAAAATTTGTTCCTCCAAATCTATTGCGTATGTGCTGATGGCTGAAACAAAATGTATCCTTGCATTACAACTTAATGCGTCGACAACTTTATTCTCCTTCCCCTTAATGTGCTGAATTTCAAAATCATACTCACTCAGAAAAGTTAGCCATCTGGCTTGCCTGGCATTCAAATTTGTTTGATCTAACAAATATTTCAACCCCATATTATCCATCATCAAGGTAAATTTTCTGCCGATAAGGTGGTGACGTCACATTTTTAAGGCATGAATCACTGCTAACAATTCTAGGTCATAGGTGGAATAGTTCTTCTCATGTAATTTTAGTTTTCTTGATTCATATGCTACAACATGTCCCTCCTGCGTTAGGGATCCTTCCAGTCCATCATTGCACATGTCTGTACATACTACAAAATCTTTATTAGGATCTGCAATCCTAAAAATAGGCACTGAAGTCAGTAATTCTTTTAACTTTGCAAAACTATCCGCACACTTTTGGTCCCAGACAAACTTCTTTCCCTTTTTCTGTAGCGACGTTATGGGGTTTGCGATCTTGGAAAACCCTTCAATGAATTTTCTATAATAACCAGTGATACCCATAAATGATCGCACATTCGTCACATCTTTAGGAACTGGCCATTCATTAATGGCCTTTGTCTTGGTGGGGTCAACCGAATCCCTTCCTCATAGATTATGTGTCCCAAGTACTTAATCTTGTCTTTGTAAAAATCACATTTGCTGAATTTTGCATACAACTGGTGCTCCCTCAGAACTTGCAGAATGATATGTAGATGTTCATCATGCTCTTCCTTGTTCTTAGAATATACCAAAATGTCATCGATAAACACAACTGCAAACTTATCTAAGTACTTGTGCATAATTTTGTTCATTAAGCACATAAATATAGCAGGTGCATTAGTTAATCCAAATAGCATGACAACGAACTCATAGTGTCCATAAAAAGTTCTAAAGGTTGTTTTGAAAATGTCTTCATCCTTCACACGGACCTGATGATATCCTGATCGTAAATCGATCTTCAAGAACATTGTTGCTCCACGTAGCTGGTCAAAAAGATCGTCAATGCGGGGCAGCGGGTACCTATTCTTGATTGTCATTTTATTTAGTTGACGATAATCTATGCAGAGTCTTAGGGTGCCATCTTTCTTCTTAACAAAAATGACTGGTGCTCCCAAAGGGGACACGCTGGGTCTTATATATTTTTTATCGATCATCTCCTTCAGGTGATATTTTAACTCATTCAGCTCTAGTATATTCATCTGGTATGGAGCTTTAGAACTTGGTACAGCACCAGGTATTAATTCAATAGTTAAATCCAGGTCCCTTTTGGGAGGCAAATTTGGGATCTCTTTAGGAAAAATATCTTGGAAATCCTGTAAGACAGGTATGTCTTCCATTTTTAGTTTGTCCTCCTTAGTACTTGTCTCATCATGCACCACATTCACATCAAACATCTGACACCCTTTTCTGATTGCCTTTTTCACTTGCATGGCTGAAATTTGTCGAACGAATGTTTTTCTAGGGATGCCTTTTACCTCTGCTGCCTTTCCTTCATCATCCAGGCAAATGAAACTTTTTTCATAACAATTCAGAATGACACGATGGGTTTCTAACTAGTCCATACCGATTAGGATGTCATATGACCCTAATGGCAGAACATTTAGCTTAACCCGCACTGTTAGTTGATTCATAGATAAAGCACAATTTTCCACAAAATCAGAAACCTTTCTTTTTGTTCCTGTCGCTAATCTAACTAACCAGGATTTATCGACTTTTTCTGTTTTCAAATCTAGTCCTTCTACAACAACTGGTGATATATAGCTTAGACTAGCACCAGGGTCAATTAAAATAGAAACTGGGTGGTTTTGCAGCATACCTTCGACCTCCACCATTGAGACTTGGTGTTTTGCTTGCCGGTTGTCTAATGCTGCAGTAATTCTAGGTACTTCTCTTGCCACATCTCCTACAGTAGCTTCAGACTATATGGAGTGAATATGGTTGGCCGCCCATTTCTTGAGGGGACAGTCTGAGGAATAATGGGGCCCTTGGAACTCAAATCATTTTATAGGTGGCTTCTGTTCATTGGTCCTGGAAACATTGGGGACATTTTTGGGTGCTGTAAATTTTTGCTGCTGATTATTTCGGTTCTGCTGAAATTTTTTATTCTAAAAATTTCTCTTCTAGAAACTGGAATTGCCGCCATATCTAAAATTCTTCTTCTTCTGTTCAAAGTTACTGGGTTTTGGGTTTTTCCAGCTAGGTACCCCTTCTCTTTTCTTATTCTAGTCAAAGCAAAAAGTGGCTTTCCTCATGGCTTCCTCTAGTGTCTTAGGGTTATCGTACTCTATCATGTCCTTGATGTGGAAAGGTAGACAACTTAGGTACCTCTGGACCTTCGGTTTTTCTTCCACCATATACGGCACATATCTTAGCAAACTTAAAAACTTGTTGTTCAATTCTTTCATGTTCATCGTTCCCAGTTTCAGATCATAAAATGTTTTGGATTTTTCTTCATAATACTGCTCAGATAAGAATTTCTTCTTGAAGTGTCTTTTAAAAGTACTCCAACTCACATCTTGGTCTTTTATACCTTTTACCCTTTTAAGGTCTTGCCACCAAATATCTACCTTCTCGGTCAGATTATAAATTGCCATCTTCGCCTTTAAGGATTCCGAATAGTCATAGATCTAAAAATACTTTTTCATGCCGGACAACCATGCTTCCACTGTCTCTCCTTTTTCTGTCTCACCATTGAAAGTTGGGGGTTTGATTTTCTTTAATTCACCAGATATCTATTCGTACTGTTTATTCCTTTTTATTTTTGGCTTAAAGTCTCCTTCACTGCTGTCACTAGAGTAGTTATGCTTCTTTTTATGTGGATGTTTGGAAGCTCTTGATGACGTTGAGTTTTTGTTTTCTTTAGCTGTTTCTGTTTGTTTATTCATGCCTTCATGGGATAGCTCTTTAGTTTCAGAAGTATGTTCCAGGTTCTGTTCATATTTTGGATATTGGTTGAACAGTGCTTGCTTCAACTCTTCCTGTGTCCTTAGGATTCTTTCATTGTCCTGTTTTTACTAAGTGGATCTCTACTTTTAATTCATGAAAAGCACACAATAATTTTGAAGAAACATTACCCCGATTTCCTTGGAATTGTTGTTCCATACTTGGGCTGTTTGGCGGAAATCTGCCCCTTACGTGTTCATATGATCCTTCCATATCTGTAAATCAAAGAAAATTTTCTATATACGACAAAATAATTTAAACTTGAGTTAGCGAAAAATTTCACAGTCATAATTTTTTTTTTTTTGTTTTTTTTTTGTTTTTTTTTGTTTTTTTGTTTTTTTTTTTTCATGTTTCTTGGACTGTCTTTAGGCCTAGAGTTCAAACATGAGCTCTGATACCACATGTAACATCCCGATATTTTCATAAAAATTTTAAAAAATTTAAATTGCCTTAAAAATCTAATATTTGTAAATTGCAGAAATAATAATAATTAATAAAGTAGTAATTAAAATACGACGCTTGGTAGGAAACAATTTAACTGTTGTGTCTTTTTGTCTTCTGATGGTGTATCGTGTCAGCGACACGTCATGAATCCAATTAATGATTATGTTCTTTATTTATATGCTGAAGTGATTGAAAATTTTGATGCATTTGGAAATAGAATTCTTCTCGACGAGTACTAATAGTTTAATTTTTCTAGATGATGATGAAAGGGGTCCCATGAGGTGCCCCGAGGCTTACTTAGCTACTTAGCTAAAGCATTGTACTCGTCCTCCTTGCGCAGATTCGTAGGTAAGAGATAGCGATAGAATTTAGAGTGTTTAATAACGGTGATATCAATAAAAACTGCGTATGATTTTCGACGCTACAAGTATGGTCTCCTTCCCATTCTATAAGATGAACCTGACTATCTCAAAGACTGCAGATATAATCAATCTTAGGGTGTGCTTGTTATGAATGTTTTCATTAGGTGTTTATGACTTTACGTGTGGTCATTTTATAAATGACTTGCGGCTGTTAAAATAATTCTTTTATAATTTTTGATGGGACAAGTTTAGGACAAGGGCACATGGTCCTAAGCATACTATAGAATGAGTGATAAGGTGGTTCTGGTCTCTATTACACAGGCAAATAAAATGGTGATGCATTAAGCATTAATACCCTACCATGCAATGTATGCAATGGGTCCTTGGGTGGCAGCCATACCCTAAGGGTGTATTCATATAACTTATGGTGTGAACAAAGCTTTAAGAGCTTTACAATGATTCTTATGATGAACTTTATAGTAACTTTATATGTTGGGTCGGAGTCAATCCATGCCCTATGATTGATCGCGACCTTGGTGGATATTCATATGCTATGAGTGTGCTCGAAATTGATTAAATGGAATCATATAAGACCTTTATTATATGCTATCGATGGACGTTATACCTTGATACCATTTATATATCGATGCTATTAATGTTGATCCATATGGATGGTAGGTGGAATGATGGCACTGCAAAAGCCTGCGTACGAAGTCGAGGGTGTAGTAAATGATTGAGTTTGCAACTAAATTTCCTGGCCACCGTGTTAAGGATATTGTTACGTGTAAGTCGTGATGGATGATTCGGCGTGTGATGAGGTTTGGCAAGCTGAGTTGTAATGGGCCTCCTGCCCTGGTGTCAACCGAAATGGAAACTTCATGGCTTGGGAGGTAGATAGGTGAGTTAATACCGCATCTACCACCCTCCATCGTGGCTTGATGAAAGTGGATCTCCCTCGTTGATCGTTGTGCATTGGGATTGTGATGAACCCTAACGTAACTTATGGATTCTTGTAACATTTTCTTGGTCATTGTTTCGGTGGTAGGGTTTGGGAGGTGAGGCCAACCGACCGAGAGGCACTTAGGGTTTTGATGTTTTTCTAGTCTCCCTCGGGCTCGATCCTGAGACCAGCAACAACCCTCAGTTTGTGAGTGATTGTTATCCATGGAGGGCCAAGTCTAGAAATGATTTGTGTAGCAATCCATAGGTGGGATGAGTGCTTCTGTTGTGGCATTGTAGTGACTTGCAAATCTGGGGTTTTGATTGGGTTGTAAGTTTCAAATGTATCACACAGAGTGGCCTTCGAGCTGGGTGCTTCTCCTTCGCAGTGGATGGATGTTGGATTCGTCAAGCCTCTGTCACGACTCAAGTATCGTAATGTTGCAAGGGTTTCCAAATTATTCTTTCTTGCATGAATTACTATCTCATGATTCGATATTTAACTCAGTGTATGGTTGTTGGCAGCTAACTCTCGGTGAACAACAAGGTGCCAAAACAGTTGGTGAGGAGAAGAACTATAGAGAATCCACCGGTAAGCTTCGGTGGTATCCCTCCCTTGATGGTTCCCCTGGAATCAGACTTGATGAGCAGAGTGTTGGTAGCATTCCTTCACGGCAGTGGCTTTGTCTTGCCTGCAGCAATTGGGGAACGTTACTGTTTTAAGTTTTGTTGATAGTGTAGATGATGTAAATGTTTAAAATGTATGGCCGGCCATTCCTTGGCTCAGCGAGCTTGGTAGGGTTGAACCCTCATGTTTGCAAAGAGTCTTACAGCTTTGCGTTTTATGTCTGTCATTTTGGTACTTCTGTGTTGATGCAAGAAGAGATACATTGACTGTAATTTTGTTTCGGCATTAGCTGTGTGTGTAAATAGCATTGGGTTTTGAATGGAACCTTCAGCAAAAGAATGCAGTAAACTGTAGGATGCAACCCGCGTTAATTTAAATGGAAATGATAATTATTTATAGTTTAATGGCTATGTATGGTGTTTTCAAACTCTCATTTTCGAATCTGTAAATGGAAGCCTATTTTAAGTTGTTTAATTAAATAGTGGCTATAAGCCGAAAGCGATCTACTTGGATTTCATTGCATCTGTGCATACATGAATTAAGGCAAGAATGGAAAGGAATTGGTTTTGTTTGAAAACATAAGTGATAAAGCTAAACCCCAACTATCAATGTTAATGAAGCCTGCTGGTCTGTAATGATGTTAAGGAAACAAGAATAATAACTCTTGATTCTACCATTAGGTCATCTAAAGGTAATGAAACATTTGATTTGGCAACTGTTTAAATTTTTGTAAATAATAGTGTAATGAGGCAGGTCAACCCTAGTTTGGGTGTAGAGATACTGTAACATGTTCTGTCAAATCAATAATGCTATGTTCTTCTTGATTTTAATAACATGATATTTTGCGATGTAAGTTCTGCCACATACAGTTAATAATACAGAATCAAGAAATATACAGTGTAATCATCAGTTAGTTTAATTTTCCTATTAGTACAATAGTTTGTCTATTTTAATTCTATATTCCTATATTCATCCAGTTTGGACCTCTGATGAAATGATAGAATAACATAGTATATTTCTTTCTTTCTTTCTTTCTGCACAAGATAATACAGTGAAGACAATATTTTCTATAAAATCGATCAGATTCTCAAAACAATAAGAAAATAGAAAAGTGGGAATATGGTTGAACAAAATGCATGATATTGTTTTCTTTGAAGAAATAATTAAAGACCAATAAACCCTAGTTGTTAACACAATGTCCACCTTCAGAAGTCAGAAAAGAACGTATTACTATGACTAGTTTCTGGTAGGTTGTTCAACATACAGATTTGAACAGTAAAAACATTGCATGCAAGGATCTAATCTACAACTACTAAAATATAAGATGCATGAGGAACATAAGTCTGTGCATGGGTGGTCCTTTTGCTTTAGATATTTAGATGCATGCTAGGTTTCACTTTTAACTGGGAAAATTTAATGTTACCTCTATGTACTGGAGTACAATGCAGCTCCACACATGGGGAAAAATGCAGAGGAGTCATTTTATCAGTTCAGTAAATCTAAATTAATTAGGATCTAACATTTTACTGCTACTAATCATTAATAACATTACTAAGCCATTTTCTGAGAGCATTCATATGATTGAAAAAGAAACACAAAAGAATAGAACCTGAGTGTAATGGGAGGAACAAATCACTCAAGTAGCCTGTTCCACCCAACCTGCTCCTAAGCAGCCAAGCTGTCTGCACTTAGGACCCCCAATCCTATCCACTGATCCACCAGGAGGAAGGAAGTTTTGAAGCTTAGAGTCTCTGCTTGCAGCAGCAAGAAAATATATATCCAGCCTTACAGGCTTAGAAATCAATGGGACCAGCACCATCACCTCTAGTCTGTCCTTCTCATAACATTGCAGACTTATACTTGCATTCTCCACAGCCTCCCCTATTCGAATCTCTCAGCCATCACCTAATGAGCATGAGGAATGTTTCTGCAGGAAACATTGTAAGAGCTTCCTGCTCAATTCGAATTGCCCTTATAGGCTGCCTAGGTCTTTTTGTAATTAACTAGTCATTAGTGAGCTACCTGCTCACCTCCCTTCACCTGGAGGGGGAAATGCCACAAAATTAGGGGGAGTTGTCCCATACCAACAGCTAATTGCATAGTGTAAATGCTGCCATCTGTCCCAATCCTTCCAGTAGCTTCCATTCCTCCTAGTTCGCCATTGGACACTCTTGTAACAGCTTTCTTGAGTGTTTGTCTCCCATTTTTATTTATTAAATAATAATAATGAGTCATTACATTCATCTTTGACCTAATTGGTCATAATTACAAAACTTGTAATTATAATTTAACTCAAAGTGTTTTTGCAAAAAGGATAATAGTAGAAAATAATTATTCTCAAAAATTAGGTAGGTGACAAAGGTCTTCCTCCTCTTGGGTCATTGCCCCTGTTTTGTCGCTCATGCTGATTTGAATTGTTGGACTCTCCATTTTGGGATGCAAACTTCTCCCTTCCAGCTGTGTCCTCTTCCTTTGGCTGAACCTCTTCCTCTATTGAAGTTTTGTTTGCTCAATAGCTTCTCTTCTGCTCTCAAGGCACATTGATACGACTCTTCCATTGTCCTAGGTGATATCATGCTGATTTCATCATGGATCTCCATCCTCAAGCCATTTACATACCTGCCAGTGTTCTCGGCTGATTTCTCCACATAACCAGCTCTCAAATTTACTTTGTAAAACTCCTCAGTGTACTCTCTCACAGTCAGCAATCTTTGCCTCAAATTATGCATTTTCCTATACAAAGTCAGCTGGTAATCCTTGGGCAAGAATTTGGCCCTCATCTTGGCCACCATCCTATCCCACGTCTTGATCAGTCGCTAATTCTTCCTTCTCCTCTCTGCTTGCACACTATCCCACTAGAGGGATGGATGCCCCTTCAACCGTGTCACTGCTAATCTGACCTTCCCGTTTTCCTCAATCTCATCATACTCAAAATATTTGTCCAACTCACTGATCCAGTCAATGAGGTGTTCAGCAGTAAGGCTTCCCTCATAGGTAGGTAGCTCAGGCTTTGGTCTTGATGTGGCTCCTAGAATGATTCGAAAATACCTCAGCTCAGGTGTCTCTATCATAGGTGTTTCCTCCTCTTCACATTCTTCCTCTTCAGGCTCACTCACATCTCCTGCCACTGGATCTCTTTCTCTGCCTAGCTCCATAACTGCCATACATGCTCTTAGCTCTCTCAGCTCCTCCATAACCTCTACATTTATTGTTGGGCATCCTCTTCCACGACCCTGAGCTCTGCCAACAAGAACAACCTTGTATTTTCTTTGTTATATTGAGCAAAAATCCTTGCTTTGATACCAAAATTGGTGCAGGGATTAGTCGGATCCCTGCTTAAACTCTCCTCATCAATCATTAATAAAGAAACATCAAATGTAAAACCGTTCCAATGTTGCTTCACGTACTTCAACAAAACGTAGTTCAGAGAACTCTGCAAATCTCTTCAACCAAGTCGATTCCCAAAAAACAACTCTCTAGTCACACAATAGACTCCCTTCTGCACAAAACCCAGATTGCATAATTTTTAAATTCGTCTCCATTTATCCATAAACTAAGTTGCAATTCCAATGATGGTTTTACTTCACGCAATCTTTCCATGGGATCTTTCTCAAGGCATTTACAGGTGGAATGCTTAGAGTCTGAGCCAAAAATCAATTAAAGAGAGAACTGATACAATTATATATTCATAAGAAAACCTAGATAGCCCCCAAAATACCTCTACACACACCAGAAATATATACACACAATGAATTGAGACATCCCAGGAAAAAATTGATCTATTTGCTAATTATTCACATAAAATACTTGACATCCCCCTCATAAAATGCTCGGGCTCATTCTTTTATTCATTTATAGGCTATTACAGGCTATTCCTCCCTTCTTGCTCCAGCGAGCTCCCCCTTTCCTTTTTTTTTTTTTTGACATTCGAAAAATAAGAAACTCTTTAGTTTCCCCTACCTAGAGAGTTACAAACTCTGTCTTTTCGTTTTCTCAAACTGCTATTATCAAGATTCTCTTCTACCAGACACTTTCCCAATTCCCATAATTTATTTCTAAATTTAACTAACTACTCCGAAAAATCCGTAACAGTCCAGTCTCCTCGCAGGGAGCAGTATATAGCCACGTATTCCTATTAAAACTCTATAACTACAACATACCATTTTCTACATAATTAATCATTCAATAAGATATTCAAATAAGTTTTTTTTTCTTGATTTTCAGGTCCCCATAGTTCAACTTAAAATGATCAGATTGTTGGATTGACTAAATGCCCCTGCATCATATAATGTTCTCGCTTCTGTGATTTTTATGAGTCATGTAGTCAAATATTTCTAATGGATTCTATGCAGGACTATAGTCATGGAAGATTGATTAAGGAAGATGTCGTTTAATGATGGTGGTTCTGAAGGGTTTTAATAAAATTTATGTAATGAAGTCTCCCATTGGTAAATAAAAGAGGGTATAAGGTTGGGAAAGAATCGAAGGCTCAGAAAGAAAGAATTGAGGAGGGACGAGGGTTGAGGGAAAGAATCACGGGTTTAAAGAATAGATCTAAGCCTTCCTAGCCTATCGATCGAACCCTTCCCTATCCATATTGCCTAGTTGTCCCTAGCACGAGGTTATGATACATTAAATGTCTCTAGCTTATCACTTATCTTCCCTACACTACCCCAAAGAAATTACCACAATAAGTAGTCAGATATTATTATTGTAATGAGGCCCCGCGGAGCTAACAACCATTCATAGAGAGTAATTAGACTGAAAGGGCCTCCACTCAAGCTATGAAACCTTCTTCGCCTTATGTCACTTAGTTTTCTATATGTAATTACAATGTGGAACCCGCGTTTAAACCCCTTGTTTGCCTCATACCTTGTGTGGATGTACACACTTAGGAACTCGTACTTATTAGGTCTGGGTTGAGATTACCTTCCTTAATTGTTTTAACTCAACGTGATTTTACTAAATAAAAAAAATGTGAGTTCGGGAACCCACTAGACGACAATTATGCCTCTGACCTCGTCCACACACATAGATTTTATTTCTAAAATAGGCGTTTAAGGAGCATTTTAAAATAAACCGGAAAAACACCATAGGGCATGGCATGGCTGGTTGTCTTTTTTCTTGCTTTATTGCACTAGGTTCAACATTTATAGGGGGGCTGGTGTATTAAGGCTACGGTAATTAGGAAATTCATCGAGTGAGTTCCCTAAAGACAATTTTAGTTATCAATCTCAATGGATCAGAACCCCACTAAACTTATAAAGTGACGTTTACTTCAAGAATCATACCATTTAAAGATGGTTTCATAAAATCAAATGGATGGTGACGAGCTTCCATCCAACTACCTGGGGGTGAAGGATGGAGTTAGTGTTTGACGGACAATCCACTTGAGTGGACGCGAGCTAGATCTCCCTAGCTCAATTTGAGTCTAGAACAAATAGTACATACTACAAACTACTTTCCTAGATCTGATTAAGGATCAAGTGACTAGATGTCTTACCTCAACTCTGCAATCCTTTCTGCTGGATGTTGCTCCATGTCTCGCGGTCATCAGATCTCAGCTGTAAGACCTGTAAAGACATATAGAACAATGCAAACGAGCAAAGAGCATTTATACAATGAGAGATCTTAGTAAACAGTTAAGTAGGTAAACTACACAATATCATCACAGATAAACAATATTGGTGGAAAGCATTTATATTACTGTAAATCGGGAAAGTACATAGTAAAGAATAGACTACAACCAAGGCTTAATGTAGTAGCCCTTCTCCATCCAAGCCAATTGCCATATCCTCCCAAGGAAGTGTGAATCTCTCAATGGATGAGTTAGAGATCTCTCCAATATTATTTCACCAACATTTAGACACTATAGACTTCCTCCCTTTGGAGAGGGGTAGAGCTTCACTTATATAGGACTAAGCAGATAGGATATGGATAGGGTAGGTTGAGATATGGTAGGAGAGAGATAGGGGATCCTCCCAAGAGGTTAGGAACCGAGTTCCAGCTCCCCCAAGAGGTCAGGTATAAGGATCCAAATTAGCAAGCTCCGACAATGAGCTCGAAGGACCTATTTTTTCCCATTAACTGACTTTGTCACACCTTGCAGTAGAGCAAGATGCGACGTTGCAGGTTGTATGAGTGCAGCCTACGACGACTTCTCAAAACCTAGCATAAGCGAAATGGTATCCTTTCAGGTAAATGACTTAGCCAATGAAAATTTAGGTATGTATACACTGAATCTCAGGATGGTAGGATTTTAGGTGTAACAGAATGCCCCCCAAAGCATGAAACTGTTGAAATTTGGACAGGTGAAATTCTTTGTCAGAGAGAATGGAAATGGCTTGTCGGACAAAGGACACTGCTGCAGTACAACTGACTCTAAGTATACTGTCTCAAATGACGTACAACATGGCTGCCAACCAATACACTGCAGATCCATGGTATTAATGACCGACTGAACACAATCATGGCTACTAGACACAAACGTAGATCCATGATGAGATGATAACATGGCCACAACCAATACAAATGTGGATCCGTGTGACATGAATCAATACAAAATCCATCGCAACCTGGGTAAAACATGACTCCCGAAGATCTTCAAGTTGAACCCACAATAATATGAATCTAACCATGTGATTACAAATGTCTTGACGTCGAACATGGTAGAAACCACTTGATTACCGGTCATTGATGTATACCATTAACAAGTGCAAGGGACATCACCATTAATGTCAATGATTGCCAAGGTATCACAATACATATCATCAAGCATGAATAAATGAGTTGAAGTCGAATGCGGGATGAAATATTTCAATCAAGAGTCAATGATGTAAAATCATGTTGAAAGCGAGGTAACCAGCCATTGAGGCATGCAAGGCCAAGGTACTTGGTTGGTTTTAGATTCAATCCTTGGATGATGATTTGGAGTCAACAAGGATGAATTTGTCGAAGGAGGGCCATGATGAATCCCCCATCATCGACACAAAACATGACAAAGGATGTGTAGAGTAGATCGGATGGTACAGTGAAATGCAAGACTGACTCAGAGTAGACCGACATGATGGAAGGTTTACTTACTGCAGAGAATGACTAATGAGAGTATTCTTTGTTAAATATTCAGAATTTACTTCAATTTGATATAGGATCTTAACTGAGAGAACAACATGTACAGCAAATCTACAGCATATCAATCATGGACACAATAATGCAAGCACACAAGAGACACAGAGTTTACTTGGGGAAAACCATAAAGGTGAAAAACCCCAATAACTTCCTCAGAGATAGATAGAGCAATGATACAACCAGAATATAAGAGATAGTCTTCTCCTAGAAGCAGATCCTCCTCCTCCATAAGTGCACCACTCTCCCAAGTGTGAGTGAGAGAATAGAATGTGTAAAATGAGAGAGACAACCTCTCTATTTATACACTAAATTGACTTGACCTTTACTCAACTAGGTCAGCCTCAACTTAACCACTTAACATAATGATGACTGGGCCGACTCCCAGTAGGGTGGTCTAATAACCCTTTGACCCACATGGTCGACCCCCAATAGCGTGGTCTAATAACCCTTTGACCCACATGACTTATACAGGGCCGACCCCAACAAGGTGGTCTAATAACCCATCAAGTATAAGTTACAACACTTAAAATATAAATGACGACACTTCCGTATAGAGGAATAATAACATCTCTATAGGAAAACAATATACATATATGTGAAATACATTTTGAAGTTACATATACATCAACACTCCCTCTTAACTAGGAAGGTATTTCTCAACATAGGTCTTCTAGCACAAGTCATCTTCTTTGGATCATCGTCACTGAATAATTGTCATCGAGTCATCATCATCGTCACTGCTGCTGCTATCTCAATCAATCTCTGAATCTACTTATCATAGGAAGTTCTACAGAGCCAGTCCTTTTTCATACTGGATGTAGGCCCACCACCTGCAGGTCTTCATCATCACTGGCCATACTGTGGGAATCTCAGGACTTATTACGTGCGTCACAAAACCTTAAAAGAGTCTCTTGACTAGCAAGAACTCTAAAGAGCATCTGAGGCCTTTTTCATCTTGTCCAGATCTCCAGGACTTATTACATGTGACCCCACCACAAAACCTTGAAAGAGAATCCTAGGACTGATTACGAGCACAAGGCTCAACCTATCGGATCTCCCAGGGCACAAATTACATGTGGTCACCACAAAACCTCGAAAGAGCATCCCTGGACTGATTACGAGCACAAGGCTCAACCTATCGGATCTCCCAGGGCACAAATTACATGTGGTCATGGAAAAAAATCAAAAGAGCATCCCAGGACTGATTACGAGCACACGGCTCAACCTATCGGATCTCCCAGGGCACAAATTACATGCCATAGGACAAAACCTCAAAAGAGCATCTGCCAGATATCCTGAAGCACAAATTACATGCCATAGGAAAAACCTAGAAAGACTATCTATATATCTCCCAGCGCACAAATTATATGTCCTCCCAAGCAAAACCTCGAAAGAGCATTTGCCAGATGTCCTAGGGTACAAATTACATGCCATAGGCAAAACCTTGAAAGACTATCTACAAATCTCCCAGGGCACAAATTACATGCTTATCTGCACAACCTGTTCCACGACCATAGAGTATCAACCTGATACTCACCATACATCATCCTAATGTACATATGATCATCTTGATCATCATCACTGCAACATCTTTCTACATGTCATCTGGAGCAACATCCTGAAGCTCATCATACATGATCATCTTGATCATACAATGCATCTACCTGATGCATACCAAGTATCTACCTAATACATATTATCATACATGATCCACCTGATCATACATGATCTACCTGATCATACAATGTATCCAGTTGATACATATATAGATACATGGTCCAAGCATCCAACATGATGCATACACAAAATACATACAAATGATCCAACTGATCATATCCAGCATCCAACATGATGCGTACATACATATACATATAAATGATCCAACTGATCATCTCCAACATCCAACATGATGCATACATAGAGCAGTAACTGGAGCATCGTCCTGATGCTCATCGTCCAACCCTTACATCCACAGCCATGTGAAGGATCCTCCTTCCAACATGCTTGGAATGGCTTTTGCAAATGTTTCCATGACATCTTCCTCGAAGTGTCAGCAATCAATCTATCCTCACCTATTACAAACAGGTCATCCACATAGTAGTATCACTGGATTGCCTTCCTCAACCTTGTAGTGAAGGTTGGAATCCGCTTTACTCTTGGTAAAGCCCAAACTGGATAGAAAGCTGTCTATCCTACCATACCAAGTTCTACACATATATGACTCCCTGTCATATGTATCAGAACCAAGTGGCTGCTCCACATACACTTCTTCTTCAACTACAAAAAGCTGTCTTGAAATCCATATGGTGTATCTTCCCTATCATCACTGCAGCCGGAGCAAGTACTAATCTAATGGAAGTGTATTTGGCTACAGGAGCAAAAGTCTCTATGCTACCACCTGCAGCATGCTTTATATTGTAGCTTCTCTTGGAAGTCACTATAGAATCCCCTTTAGGTCTTGGGACTGCATCCCAAAAATCTTTGTGATCGACTGGTACTCCTCGATCATGGCATTCTTCCCAGATCCTGGGAACTTCAATATCTTCAATATTTTCAATAGATAACTTTTCTTGCTGAACAAATGTTGTAGTCCTTCTTTTTTAGGTGATGGTATACGATTTTTCCTACACAACAAGTTAAATTTCATGATTAGAAAACATCTCATAGTTTTCAGAACAAATTCTTATACATAAAGAAATATGTCATACAATCATGCAATTATCTTAGCCAATGCTTCAATACAACATTTATCCATATTCCGTAACTTTCTAGATGCCTTCCAATCTCTTCTAGAACATTGTTAAGAGTGTGAACAACTCCTAACATGTCAGCAAAGAGGTCTCATTCTAGATAAGTAGCAATGGAATGTTGTATAATGCCATAGGCCACTTACCCATGTATATTAGTAGTATACTGTTCATCAATGCAACTATTCTAATATGCATAATACACAACCTAATTCTAGGAACATAAGCATATACATTATTGAATAACATTATGTAAGAAATGACAATTCAAATACTTATCTTTGTTTGATTGCTAGGTGGACTCCCTCTGAATCTTTGCAACTCCATTCTGATGTGGATTGTGAGAAGTGGTCAACTCCCTCTGAATATCTGCATCCTTGCAGAAACTACTGAAGTGTGCTCCTTTGTTTTCTTGCAGGAACAACTGGAGTGTGCTCCCTCTTGATCTTTGCTTCCTGGATTACCTGTCCTTGAACTTACATCCATCCTTAATCACTATGCATGATTATTAGTATCATCATTGTGTTATCCTTGAGGTCTCATACCTAATCACACATTTATTAGTATAATCTTAATACTATCAAAACACAATAATCTTAAACATGTATAGTCATGATCATTCACAGATAATAAACATTAGTATTCAAGGTTTCAGGGAAGTCTTCTTTTACTCATGCATATTCTTATTTGATCCTAGGACTCTTCTGATTAGTTAAATCATCAATGCATAAACCCGTGATTACTCAAACCTATACCTTCATGATTCTTCTGGTTAGTCATATCATCAATTATGGTAAGAAACATAATATGCATACAACCATGACTATTCAAACCTATGACTTCATGAATAATCATTATCAACAACACAATAGTATAAGATCCTAACACAAGGTAGGATTCTAGCTTGATATAGGAAAAGCATACCTGGATTAGCATGCTAGTTAGTTATGTCTAACATACCTGCATAATATCTTCTGGTTCTCTTCAGTGACTTGTGCTAGTAACCTGCATGTCTCATAGGTTAACCATTGTAGGACCAAGTTATACATACCTCGAAAGTAGATCTTCTATGTGATCCATGACAATGGATGAATCTTTGTCTTCATGTCACCATGATCATATGTTCTTGAAGTAGAACATGATTTGTCTTTCTTGGTGTACCTTTTATGTTAGAGAACAACATAAACCTCATACAACATCACAATGCATTAGTACATTCATAAGTGTCAAAACCTTAATCAATGAATATCTTCTATTAAGGTGATACGACAGGTCTAGTAATTAATCAAGATTGTACTGTAATGATATGAAGACAAACATATGATAAACTTAACCATGAAACATACCTGTAAGCCATACCTATCAAGATTGCTTGTAATCTTCTTATGGAAGGCCTTAGCCTCATCTCCCTCTGAGACAGGAACTTCTTCACTTATGTAGGTGACCAATCCATCTTCTTCTAGGATTAACCCAATCCACTTGATTTGCAAGAACTAGACCTGGAGCTGGACTAGGTTTTGTCAAAGAAACCCCAAAAATTCAAACTTTGAATTTCAAACTTCCGAAAGGATAGAAATATGCGCCTTGATGAGCTGATCAAGTTGGTATATTCAAAATTTGAAAACTGCAAAGTTTCACCCCTCGAAATTGCCTTTTAGATTTCCGGATTTATTGGAGAGGATCCTGAATTAGGGTTTGAGTTTCCCAGAGCTTCACCAACCAAAATATTTGATTCAAATCACTAAGCTTTGATTTTTCTGAGGAGCTTCCAGCCGCAGTCACAGATTTCCAAAATTCCAATTTTTGCAGAAGCCCTAATTTTCCATCTTTTTGATCAAAGTCCCGAACTGGGGTTTGATCAAGCCTGACCTTCTGCCCAACCAAAAAATCTGATATTGGTCTCTAAATTTTGATTTTGATGAGTAGCATCCAGCCTTGGTCTCTGATTACAAAAATTCCAACTTTCTCCGAAGCCCTAAATTCCGGAAGCCATGAATGAAGGTGCTAAAAAATAATTCTGTTTTGACAAAAATATGTACCTGATTGTTTCTGGTGTAACTCTGAAATATTGGATCCATAGGGTCTGAAATTTTTTATTGAGATAGCTCAACCTGTTATCTTTCCATCCCGATAGGTCTGACCTCAATTGGATTTTCTAAGAGAGAGTTATGCCAAGTGTCGCAATGTGACCTATTTATGGGATAATACAGGAGAGCGAACTTGTACAGCATGCCACGTGTCACTGGTTCAACTTCGGCCTCTGAAAAGGTTTCCTAAGATAGCCCGACCTGTTTTCTTTCCATCCCAATAGGTCTGACATCAATTGGATTCTCTGAGAGAGCATTATGCCAAGTGTTGCAACGTGACCTGTTTATGGGATAATACAGGAGAGAGAACTTGTACGGCATACCACATGTCCCTGGTTCAACTTCTGCCTCTAAACACTTTTCCTAAGATAGTACAGTCTGTGTACTACTTGTCACTTTTTACAAAATTTTATTTGGAGCTTCCTAGCCCAAGTTATGACCTTTTTCCCAAGGTCACTTGATTTTGACTCAGATTTGGAAGAGGCAGAAACCCTATATTGTACAGATTATAAATCACAAAGTACAACGAATTAGAGGTTGTCCTTTGGAAAAAGGGTACATGGGGATCGGATATTTCACCTGTAAAAGTTTTAGATCTGAAAACCTTGCCAAAACGGATTTATAGCAAAAGTGCTACGATGACTGGTTTTTGCTATATCAAGCCCTAGCATCGTAAGTGCAACAAGTGTCATACATGCCATATCATGCCTTCTTTCAGGCTAGCTCTTATACCATGTTAGATTTTCAGAATTTACTTCAATTTGATCTAGGATCTTAACTGAGAGAACAACATGTACAATAAATCTACAGCATATCAATTATGGACACAATAATGCCAGCACACAAGAGACACAGAGTTTACTTGGGGAAAACCATAAAGGTGAAAAACCCCAATAACTTCCTCCGAGATAGATAGAGCAATGATACAACCAAAATACAAGAGATAGTCTTCTCCTAGCAGCAGAGCCTCCTCCTCCACAAGTGCGCCACTCTCCCAAGTGTGAGTGAGAGAATAGAATGTGTAAAATGAGAGAGACACAATCTCTATTTATACACTAACTTGACTTGACCTTTACTCAACTAGGTCGGCCTCAACTTAACGACTTAACATAATGCTGACTTGGCCGACCCCCACTAGAGTGGTCTAATAACCCTTTGAACCACATGGCCGACCCCCAATAGGGTGGACTAATAACCCTTTGACCCACATGGCCGACCCCCAATAGGGTGGTCTAATAACCCTTTGACCCACATGACTTATACAGGGCTGACCCCAACAAGGTGGTCTAATAACCCATCAAGTATAAGTTACGACACTTACAATATAAATGACGACACTTCCGTATAGAGGAATAATAACATCTCTATAGGAAAACAATATACATATATGTGAAATACATTCCGAAGTTACATATACATCAACATTCTTGAACATGGGCATGGCATGCCTTGGCAGTATTGACCTGACGAGTTATGGTACCAAATCCTAATGCAACTGATGATGGAAGTGTTCTTTGAATGACTCAAAGGAGTAACAAGACTCAAGAAATAGGTGTAACTCAAGGAAAAATGAATGATCCAAGTGTAGTATGCAAATGCAGATCAGTGCCATGTTCTAGAAATGACTAGATACTGCCACTAATAAGGGGTGTAACATAAAAAATTTCTTTTTTCCCCATCATGAATGATGAATGCCTCATGTGTTTTTTATGACCTTGATGAGGGTAACCAGATGTTCAATATAGCTCATCTCACGGATGAGTCCAATCCCAAATATTTTTTGAACCTGGGATAGGAGGGGTTCGTCCCATGGCGGGCCCTTCAATGTGAAAGTTTAATGAGTCCATAGAAGGTAAACTCGGTCATCATTTCATGTTTAGAGAGTCTGAAAAGAACTAAAGAAGACACCAACGGTCCTTTTTCGTAAAGTTAGCCTCATTGCCCGAAAAAAGGTAAAACAACGTGGGAGAGGACTCTTCCAGTCATGATTGGTTGGAGTATACCTTTTTTGTAAGTAGTGCCCCTTGGTCCAAAAAAGGGGTAAACTATCACTAGGAAGACGACCATTCAAATTATTTAACAAGCGTGAACATGACAAGTTCACTTGGAAATCTTTTCATATTTCAAGAGCCTGAAAAGAGATTAAAGATAGACTCCGGGGGGGGTCCTTTTTCGTAGGAGTTTAACGAGCCTGGAAAAGTGATAAATCATAACTTGGTAACGTATTCTCATATTTTCAAGAGCACGAGAAAGAACAAAGAGTAAGCTCATCATCATAAAATAATTACAACCTACTGAATGGAAAATAACGACAAAAACACACAAGAGGTGTTCATAACTGAGATGATCGTTCCAATGCGAAAGCGGCGAAAACAAAACACTTAATGACTCCTTCACACTCGAAAACTAGGTCAAATAGTTAACCAAGCATTCAAATGTAATAAAAATGATCCAAACTATGGCAAATGACCTAAAGGCATCAAATATTTGAAAAAAGAATATTCCTTTTATCTATAAATAGAAAAATGGGTCAAATAGAGTCACCATTGTTTTATTTGCCAAATTGGGAGGAGAAGTGCCATTTGGAGCCAAAACTTCAATTGTCGATTCCGGGAGCTACGAGCGGCCATTTCACCTGCCGTCTGGAGTAGGTAACTCTAAAATTCATCCAACATAATTGTAGTGGTTTACATTTTTGAATTTGGTTCATTTTTTTGGTTTTTAGTTGGTTTGTGAAGGGCCATTGTGTCCTCGGGTCGTCGTAGTCTGCCCTTTCGAGAACTGCGATGAGACTGAGTCATCGCAAGGCTCCCATGGATGGACTGCGACGATGTCACACTATTAGCAATAACAGGGTGTGACGATGGAAAAATCCAACCCCAAACACAAACCATGCCCCAAAAAATAACTTTTGGTGGTTGAAGCAAGTGTTAACAATGTTTAAACTCTCCTTTTGGTAGGTTACTAGCAGCCAAAATGGTTTTGGAGTGGCGTGAATGGGAGCATGAGCTAGATGATGAATAGGCTGCAAATGATCCATGATATGTGGAAGCATTGAGGAACTATGGGATCCTCAATTTCTTTGAGATCCAGGGCATGAGGGCCCAAATCCCATTACTGACCCATATGCTCCGATGCTGGGAAGTGGCCCAGCAATATTTCATGATTAGTGAGCACATACTTACCATAGATGTCAAGGACATCTACTTCTTGACCAGATTGTCCTGAAGAGGGGATAATTTGCTTCTTACTAGATCACGTGGAAGTGATTGGACTATGGGTGACATGATCCTACAACATTGTATTCCCAACACTCGTGCTTCTAGTGGGAAGATTCCCATAAATGATGTGCGGGAACATCCATTGCATGCCATACTTTTCACCATTATGACAATGGAAGGGATCCAAGCTCCTCACTTAGCCACCAAGTCTCAGATGCTATACGCAGAGGACTGCATGTCTCTGAAGATCTTCAATTGGTGCGAGAGACTTCTCGCAAACATGCGAGCTCAGTTGACCAAGTGTCGGTTGGGAGAGCTCAAACAGTTTGGTTATGGTTCGATAGTGATCTCGTTCTTATTGGAGTGGGTTCCCCTCTTGCACCCTCAGGTACCACTAAATGACAGGGATCCTAGGGATCCACACATAGCTAGATGGATAGAGGTGATGGCCCGATGTGGTGAGGGTCCCATCATCTCATATGGTATTGAGTTCTTCAGCTGGCTAGAGGGCAAGTTACTTATGGTAGAGAACTACCCGTATAGTGGTACAGACTTCAGAGATGACTTGGACTTTCCCCTGCCTGAGGGAGCAGCATGGGGAGACATAGGTATGAACAATAAACCCTTTCACATTTATGTTTTGTGTTTTTATAATTTTTTTGTTATAGCGTTGATAAGTTAACAACATGTGTGTGCAGATCTGGGCCCCGCACGACCAGTGGGAGTCTCTCTTCTTGCGAGGAGAGAGAGAGGAGAGGGAGCAGTCGTGGGTCCTTCCGTACATGCTACTATTGCAGAGATGGATGGGGTCTACGCCAACCTGAGTGGGTTGATGTTAGATGTTCCCAAGCCGACTGTAGATGATGTGCCGCGGCCCATGCAGGTGTACACGGTTGGAGCGACTACGCGCTTCAACGCACTGCTTCGCAGGGTTGCGAGAGCAGTTGACTGTTTCCACACTCAGCAATCTATAGCTGTTAGACCACATAGGGTTGTATGGGCAAGGCACTAGGCCTTACATTGTTACTATGTATGTATTGAGAGCTTGGAGGCCTCAATTTTTTTGTACTTATTGAAAGCTACGAGGCTTCAGATTTTGTAGAGACTCACTGAAAGCCATCGTGCTTCAGATTTTGTACCAACACTATTTTTAATGATGATATATATATATATATATATATAGACATTCCGGCTGTTTATACATTATGTGTTTAAAATGGATGAATGGTGTGGTCTTGTTATGTGTTTGCTTATATAAAATGAATTATTTACATGTTATGTCTACTTTTAACAATTCATGAATATGCTTATGTGTGTGCAATGTACCAATCTAAGATGAAGTTGGCCATAGAATCAGCAACTGTGTTCATGTATCGTGGAATGTGTAGGTATTGAATGGACTTGAAGGAACTTTCCAGGAGACAGACTGATCGATAGAGACGGAGTAATACAGGATCGTGAATGACGTAGACTTGGTTAAGATGAGAGACCACTAGTTGAGAATCTAGGTGGATGACAACATGGTCCATACCCAAAGAAATGGTGTCAGTTAGGGTTCCAATGACTACTTGATATTCTGCAGCATTGTTGGTTGCGAAACCTAGACACATTCCCCCTGAGCTGATGAGCTCACTTGTAGGTGAATAAATTACCCAGGATTTCGAAGCAAGGTTATGGGTATGCTGGCTGGCACCTTCCGTGAACCCATTGCACGTTTCCATCTGAACACATAGACAGAACATGGTATAAGAAACGAAACAAGACCTAAAACACGCAAAAATCAAAGCATCACACCACACAAAAACACACGCACGCCATTTATAGTATATACAAAAGTACTTATGTGTGAAAGACTCAGGCATAGTACCTCTTTAGGTAGAGCCCATTGCGGGGCTCACCCAAAGATATCCCATCATAGTATTCAAGCTCATAAGCTCCCTTCTCCAAGATGCGTTTTACTATGTAAGGTCCATGCCAAATGGACTCAAACTTTCCTGCCCCCAACTTATCATGTTTTTGGTCATATGTGAGGACCAAATCTCGTTCACTATAGGCGCGAGGTTCTACCGACTTGTCGTACCACACTTTGATGCATTTATTGTGAGCCTCATTGGCAAGAGAGGCATCTTGGTGAGTCTCATCGAGCTTAGCTAGGTAGAGGAAGTGTTCTTCCTCGGCAGTAGTGTTTGGGAGAAGTTCGATGGCGAGCTTGAGAGACGGAATCTCGCACTCAATGGGAAGGACCACCTCCAATCCATACACTAGTTGGAAAGGGTAAATCCAGTGGCGGTTTTAATGAAGGTTCGATAAGCCCAAAGCACGAAGAAGAGCATGATATGCCAATTGGCCTTGTGCGTACCCACCATACATTGGACCATAGTTTTCAAGACCTTTTTAATGGCCTCAACCTATACGTTTGACTGTGGGTAGTACAGTGTTGAGTTTTCATGGCGAAAACCCAATATGTCACTCAACCATATGGTTCATAAAGTGAGAACCATGGTCAGTAACTATCGCTTCAGGAACTCCAAACCGTGTTATTACATGGTTAAACATGAAGAGTGTGGCGGTCTTGCCATCGTTCGTGTATGTAGGCGTGGCCTCGGCCCACTTTATAAAGTAGTCCATAGCTACAATGACGTAACTATGCCCCCCGGCCGAGGTAGGCTTACAATGCATGTAATCAATGCCCCATTTAGAGAAGGGGCCAATGGAAATAATCAGGTGTAATGGGGTGGGATGAGTGCGCTTTTTCGTATGAAAATGTTGGCATGGAGGACATTTTTTATGGCCTCGATACAATATTTGAAGATAGACGACCAATAATATCCTATGTGCAAAATCTTCTGGGCTGTAGCCATCCCAGAGAGGTGACCACCACATGCCCCTACGTGACAGTCATTCAGAACGCGTGCTATGAATATTTATTTAATACTATTATTTATAAATTAATAGATTATTAGGTTACTAAGTGAAAGGGCATAACCCTTCACTATGCTTCCTCAAGCCCTATAAAAGGTGATCTTATTGTAATTTATCAACATCAATCAATATATTATTATCATTTATCTCAAATATGGAAGACATTCTCGCTTATTAACCCTTAACCGGACAGGTTAACTAAGTGAACGGATACGTTCACTGCATTTGGTATCAGAGCGGATTCGCTCCTGCACTCTGAGCTCGAACTCGGCTCATCAAATCCTCAGGTGAACTCAGATTCGGATTCGGCTACGTCCACCTTTGAGCTCGGTTTCAGCTCATATCAATATTCTTCCACTGCTCCACTTCACCACCTATCACTCCTCACATCGTTTCTCCTTCCATGTCTACCATCACATGCAGCCACCCTCCATCCATTCCGTTCGACTCTTCCCCGCACACCATTGCTCCTCACTGTCCATCTGCCTACCTGCAATCGCCTTCCCACATCCTCGCGTTCTCTCTAGCTGCACGACCTCCCTCACACGCTGCTTTCACCTGCTCACACCCCACTCCACACGGCCTTCCCACAATCCGCTCCCCCATCTCCCATCTTCCATCCTCTTTTGCACTCACGCCCCTCCCTCTCCAGCACGCCGCCCCCACTTCCACGCTTCCTTCTCCACACCTACACACACCACCACCATCGCCCCCCATCTCCACTACTCCACCTCCCTACCAACCACCCTCCTCCCATACCACCTCCTGGTTGGCCTTCAACCCACTCCCCACCTACTTTCGCTTCACCGCTTCCTGCAGTCTCCCTTTCCCATTTGACGCCCACACCCACACAACCTCTGCTCTGCTGCGAGCCCTCCCTCCCTGTTGAGAACCTTCTGCTTGCCCCTCGACCTCCCTATTGCCACAAGATGCACCTCCACCTGCTCTACAACCTTCATGCAGCACCCAGCCTTTTCCTCCGTGCTCTTCCCTCTGCGCTGCCACCACCACCGCCACCGCGCGTTCCCTCCTCCACCTACTCCCTCACGCCCCCAACCTCCCTCCTCATTCTCTCGCCTCCCTGCTACACCGCCTCTACACCCGTGCTCTTCCATCCACGTTCTTCACCTCACTCACACCTCCACACCACCAGTCTGCCACACTTCCTCTACCTTGTGCTCATTCCTCCACTGTGCACTACATCCACACACGCAATTCCACCACTTCCCTCCCTTCACATCTACCACCACCATAGTCAACCCTAATTTTTAATAAAAATTAAATATTGTTATATTAATATTGAATTTTATTAAAAATTACATTCTCAAATTATAAAAAAAACATATAATATTTAAATATAATAATAATTATTATATTTATTTATTTTACTCATATAATAATTATTTGTCCTTACAATTATTATTAATTAATTAAGTCTCAAACTTTTAACCATGAAGTGGTTCAATAATGAAGATGAAAGCTATGAGGAGAAGAGACTTAAAGCCATCATCTCTCGTGGAATTGGAACAAGTAAATATGACATTGTTCACAATACCGAGGAGAGTCAAACCGGTGTTGCTGATAAGTATCGAAAAGATTGGCCCGCTCTCGGTGACGACGATGACAGTTTTGAGGAAAAAAGATTTAAAACCTATGTCTCCCATGGAATTGGAACGTATAGAGATGACATTGATAAGAGCCAAGCCATTGTTGATAAATATCCAAAAGAGGACATATACACAGAAGATGAGGAAGATAGAATAAGAAAACCTATTGTAGAAATTGAAGAAAAAGATGACATCAAAGTGACAGAGCATGTATGTGCATTAGATCAACATCCACCAGTTGTGGATCATGAAGTTGTAGATTATAGGTCTACAATAACAAGTGACATTTCAAATGCAATTGTTCTTGTTGAGCAGGAGAAGACACATGAACATTGTTCCCAATTAGTTTTATTAGATAAATCTATTGATCTGATTGATGAAGTTCGAAGCCATGGAAGTAGTGAATGTCTACTTAAACATGTTGGAAGAACTAATGATGGTTCTACAAACACAAATGTAGATAGTTATGTAGAAATTGTTTCTTTTCCCACTGTCACTTACGTTCCAAATGATGGTGAATATGATAATGGGCCTAATGTTGGTAAGCTAGAGGACATAAAAGGTATTTCATCCATGTCGTTAGGAATCTTTGTGGAGCAGGTTACTACAGATGAACAACATTTATGTTGTTCCAGAATTAGATCCTTGGACACAATCATATGGAAATCAAGAATGAAGGTCCTTAAAGTTCCTTCCAATAAAGAAGCCATGAAGGCTATGATTCAGAGGAAACTAGTACAAGACCTAAATATTTCTAATCAGATTGATTTCAGTTTAGGTGTGCATATTTCTTGTGACAACCACCACATATATTTGAAATTGTTGGAATTTAAGTGCATAGATACTAAGATTGTAAGATGGAATCCATCTACAATAATATGGCTCCAAGAAATTGAAAAGACTCATGTGGAGATTTTCAAACTTCAAAGTCTTAAGAATGACCATTGTCCTAATTTCCAAGATCGAAGAACATCTTTTAAAATTACCTCCATCATTATGACATTCAATGTTGGAACCACAACCAATGCAAAAAATGGAAGTAATGAAGGTCCACCATTGTCCATACATGAAATCCAAAAGGCGATATGGAAGACAAATAATTACAAATTGTATTGTTTCAAAAACTCACCACTCAAGCAGAAAGGATTACAACACAAATCCAAGATAAAGTTGATACTAGAAAAAATAGCTTTGAGGACAAAGCTCCTTAAAAGGGAGCGGCAATGCTGTGAATATTTATTTAATATTATTATTTATAAATTAATAGATTATTAGGTTACTAAGTGAAAGGGCGTAACCCTTCACTATGCTTCCTCAAGCCCTATAAAAGGCGATCTTATTGTAATTTATCAACATCAATCAATATATTATTATCATTTATCTCAAATATGGAAGACGGTCTCGCTTCTTAACCCTTAACCAGATAGGTTAACTGAATGAATGGATACGTTCACTGCAACGCGTTCAGCCTCATCATGAGTCAGACAACGTCGAAGGATAGAATCGATACCACGATGGACAAAGTATCACTAATAATCAGATAATACTTCGCATGGTGGTGTATTCGACGATGGTCGTCACGAGACAATTAAGGGATGAAACGTTGGGTTTGAAGATACACTGTGATATCTCCATACCATGGATCAGATGTACTGATAAAAAACAATGACTCATCCGAAAAAGAATCATTGTGCTCAGACTCTACATCAGTATGGGGAAGGTCTCAAATGAGCTCAGCAAACACCAAAGATTTTTTCGACGTGGCTTTTTCAAAAAGAAGATCGAATTCTTGTAGTATCACGATGCAGCATGTATACTTTTCCCCAAGTACCTGACGAGTCAGAACATGATACATGGGGTTCAAATTGGCAATGATGGTGGTGGTGCGAAGCAAAATGTAATGTCAGAATTTCTGCACGGCTATGACTGCCGCGAGAGCGAGCTTCTCAACATGTGAATGGCGAGTTTCAGTGTCAATGAGACCTTTACTGGCATAGTATATCACATGTTCTTGGGCGTGTTGGTCTTCTTGTACCAAAACCATGGCGATAGTGGTGCTAGAAGCAGCGAGATATAAAATGTAATCTCAATAGTAATTTGGTGGTTGGATTACAGGGGCATGCATGATGGCATACTTTAAACTATCAAAAGATTGCTGAGCTTGGTCATCCCAGATGAATGGGACATCTTTTTTCATCAATCTCATGTACCGTTGCGTCTTTTGTGCGAAATTACAAATGAAGCACTGTAAATAAGTTGCTTTTCCTTGCAGACTCTGAAGTTCCATAATGTTGTTTGGAGGTCGAAGAGTGACGATGGCTTCCACCTTTGAGGGATAAATATGGATCCCATATTTCAAGACGATAAAGCCTAAGAGACATTCAGACTCGACACAAAAAATACCATCAAATTTCCACCAGAATTCTGAGGCTTCCCTTTGTTCTTTTTCTTACCACCATACTTCTGAGGTGAAACTGATGAAACAGAATTCACTTCTTCGGTGACAGCAGGAGTGGATGATTTGGTGGTGCCATGACCATCCTGTGTTGGTGATGGGGAAGAACCCCATGGGTTCGACGAACCAATAGTTTGAGAGGAAGGTTGGGTGTGAAGGGATCCAATGATGCCATCGGCTTGGGGTCCCTTGGGTGGTTTCGCAGGGTCGTAAGTGTTGCGGGGCGCGTCGGGAAGAATATCAAACAACGTGCCAGATTTAGCATAGACTAAGTCTAGCAAATGGGCACGAGTGATGGCTTGTTCCTTAGTGACAACACCACCCATGGAAACATCCCGTGCTATGGTAGGAATGAAAGACTTCGTAAGCCAGTCTGCTAGGAGTTGATCTGGAAGAAGAACCTTAATGAGACGTCGTCTCCTCCGCCACTCATGTATATGATCTGATATATGAGTAGCGGTATTTTGATGGAGCAAGGTTAAAAGCTCTGTACCAATTTCATACCGTATAGGAAGCTGGAAATGAGTCAAAACGTTCGTAGCAAGAGAACCAAAATAAGGAAAAGAATGAGGTGGTAGTTAAATATACCACTTGGCAGCCGAACCAGTGATAGTCCGTTGGAATAACCAAAGATGGATCGAGTCATCCATCAGTGAGTTGGATGAACACCATAAGTTGTATGTCATCATGTGGTTGTTAGGATCCTCACCCGGCTTACCATCAAATTTTGGGATATCTAACGGAAGTTTCACCGGAATGGATGGCCAATTAGTTCTGTGGTAAATTGGGTCGTTGGTTAAGCGAAATAGGTCACGTAGATCCAAAGTATCCAAAAAGGGTAGCTGTGGATTAGGCTGTGAGTACTAATAGTATGGATAAGGCATGTAAGGACCTGTGGGACCTTGTGTTGACTGACCATAAGGTGTTCCAGGAGGAAACTGGCCATAGGGGTAGGGGCCGCCCAGACCAATTGTAGGTCTGTCGCCATAGTATGGTGGTCCATAACCATAATAAGGTGGCCCATTACCATAAGGTGGGGGCCTGCCTCCGCCGCTGGGAGGGGGTGGGACGCCTCCAAATGGTGGGGGTCTGCCACCACCGCCAAGGTAGGATGGACCACCACCGCCTCCACCAGGAGGAGGTGGTGTTCCACTACCACCACCTGTTGGCTCGGTTTTGCAACCAAGCTTAGTGCTATGGGCACCTACTAACTAGTAGTAGCAGTTTCAATAGAAATAAAAACAATAAACTAAATAAACAATACTTTTCATGGATCTAAACAAGAATCTAAGCAAATAATGTAAGCATTTCAAAATCAAGAACAAGAAACATAATAAATAATTTTTTGTATTGAAAAGTGGGGGGGCAAGCAAGTGCTTGCGATATTACCTTCAATGGTGAAGGTTGATGTTGAGCAACTCCCAAGATGAGTAGCTCCAAACTCCAATAGGTCTCTTTCTCCAAGGTTGCTTCAATGGCTAAAAGTGCTCAGGGGAGATTTCAGCAGCATAAGGATGAGATAATGGAAGGATATGAAATGAGGAGCCCCTACCACCTTTTTATAGGTTTTGGTGGTGGGAAATACCATTTGTGGTTTTGTGGAAACCAAATGGTATTGACCAACATGGTTTAGGTACTTTTCCCTCCTTTTTCCTTTTTTGAATAAAAATAATATTTTAATTCCCTTTTTAATATTTTTGGGAATTTGGACCCTTTTTGAGGGTTTTTTATGATTTTCTTGGAAAAATAATCTTTTTTAATGGAAAAAAGGGGTGTACTAAGGTCTTTTGGTGACCTTTTGTTGGTTTCAGAGGCTCAGATGGTGGAAAAGTGGACAAATGGGTCATGTGAGTAAGGGAATGAGCTAGTGAGCACTTTTTAGGTGTTAACAGATTGCCCCCTGATGTGTGAGGGCAGGAGCTCATCGTATCGCCGATAGACATCATAGTTCTTTTGTCCTTTTTTATGGGGTTTAGGGGAGAGAAGAGACCGGTTGGAGACTGGAGCCACGGCCCTTGGAAGCTGAAAAAACAAAAAATATTACATGGCCTCAATATGAATGAGGTATAATCTCTGATAAAGGACGAGGCGGGCATTCCCATGCTCGTATCAAGACATATACAAAACAATTAGTCCCAAGAAGGGGGATCTAATACGTAAAGAAATATACTGGTACATCATAATGGTCCAGAGGGGACATGATTGTGGGATATACTCATGATCATGACTGATCTCAATAACTGATACACTGGAATAACTGTGGAACTGCTGAAACTGAAGGTGTCCAACATCTGTAGGGACTCAAAGACTGTGAGCCATCTCTAGGGAGTATTTGTATCTGTATACTCGAGGGAGTATAAAACTGGGGTACATCTGAATACTGTCGTCATACGCAACCCGGATATCTATAGAAAAAATGTAACTGGTTGTATGCATAGGTAGACTCTCAAATGTGGAGGAGTCAGGTGGTATCCGGGGTCTTCGACTCATAACTGAAAGTACCAATACCCTGTGCGAGTCTCAACGATGCGATCAAGATGTTGAAGTCGAGCATGTGAGAAACAACCATTCGGAGAGGCACTGGGGATTCCTCTCGAAATGATTCGTAGGCACTCATCATAGATGGTAATGAGTCCAAGACACAGGGACCTCTAGGTCGATCCTCTGGAATCAATGTGGTTGTCGTCGACAGAGGGGGACCAGCAACTAACAAGGCAATGATGTTTCCTTGATAGGAGCACGAGGTGTAGAACTGAAGTGATGTAGTACTTCTGGTAGGACTGACATACTTGTGGGGATGGGAAATAACTGGGTCAAAAATTGGGTAGACTCAAACTTCCTTTGTTCAGAGTATGATGACATGGTTGGCCTGGCAGCGTAGGGAACTAACTTGTAGGTGTGGGGATCATCTTTTAGGGACTGAAGGGTATGTACTGACTCTGGGGGGGTGCAGCTGATGGTAGCTGTCGAGGGAGTTTCGGGGTGACATACTGCAGAATACTCTGAACAAAGGCGACCAAAATGGGGAAGCTGCTGTGTGAGTAGACATGATGTGTTGTAGCGCCAAGAGGAACCATTGATTCCTTCTTTGTAGTTTTAATGAGCTCCAAGAAGGGATAAAAGTGTGCTCTAAAATGGTACGGTCCTGTGGACTTTGTGAGCCCAGGACGGCGCATGCTCATGGTTGCTTTCATTGTTAGAGAGTCTGAAAGTAGTAAGTGGACTCTATTGGTGTTCTTTTTCGTAGTTTAGTCTCCAAGGCCCGAAAAAGCATAAAATGATGCGGATGGAGAACTCTTCTAGCCGATGTGACTAGAGTATACCTTTTTCGTAATTAGTCTGCGAGGTCCGGAAAAGGGGTAAACTTATACCAGGTAGACGCCCTTTCGAATACGTTTATCGAGCATGAAAGGAAGCAAGATTGCTCGACGATCTTTTCATTGTTTTAGGAGTCAGAAAAGAGCTGAACAGAAACTCCCTAAGTGCCTTTTTCGTAAAAAGGGGTTGCTCGGCCCGAAAAAGGGATAAAATTATACCGAACAAAAATGGACTGATGAGGGCGAGAAAAGGTCTCAAGCATCGTCATCTGTGCGGAAAACTGGATCCGGTGACATAAGGATTGTCGAAAACGGAGAACGGCCGATGTGGCACGCAAACCGAGGTGACGAGGGGGCATGGAAAAGATGCCCGAAAAATCTAAAGGTGAGAGCGAGAAATGATCTCAAGCATCATCACGAGCGCGGAAAACTGAATTCGGCGATATAAGACACATCGAAAACGGAGCACGACCGATGGGGCACGCAAACCGAGGCGACGAGGGGGCGTGGAAAAAATGCCCGAAAAATCTAAAGGTGAGAGCGAGAAATGATCTCAAGCATCATCACGGGCACGGAAATATGAATCCAGCAGTGCAAATGGTGTGAAAAACGGAGGTCATAAGGACTCCGGAATGGTTAAAGGAAAGAACTAGGTTAAAAAATGGCTACAAATAAAGGTGATCCCACCAAGCGAAGGATGCAGTGGTGGGGAGAAATGATGACCCGTGGGGGAAAAATACTAGGTGTATCAAATCAACTGAAATATACAAGTGACACATGACCTCAAAAATGGTTGAGATCACGAATATGAAAAAGTGAGCAGGGTTAATGACCTGCCCCCATGCTATGTGCATGGGGTTTGTGATTGTGGATCACATATGTGTTGGTTTGAACGATGGGCTCATTGAGGTGTTGAGATAGAGATGATGGGGAAGGTTCAAAATGATTGATCATGCCCCCTATCCCGGGGTCGAGGTAATCTATTATGCCCCCTAACTCAGAGGTGTCAATGTGGTGCAGATGTTGTCTCATAGAGAGATCAATAGGGCATTGAGCAACTGCTGGCGGGGTGTTATACCATGAGGCTGTGGGTCGTGGTGGCATACTGAAGTGATGATATGATGATGGGGGATTCCCTTTGTGGGGTGGATGCCCCCAGTATCTCCGACGAGGATCACGGTGATGATGAGTAGGCAAGGTTTTGGGCATGCCCCCATGTTGTGGACATGTGGTTTCCTGGTTGATTTGAAAGGGTTCAACCTGTGTGTCAAAGGGATCAATGGAAGGGGGCCGACCGGACAGAGGGGTATCCAGTGGAGATCATATAAATGGCGGGGTCGAGGCCAGGCATTTCGGTATCTGACCAAGTAAAGACATCAGTGAATTCTTGGAACAGTTGTTGGTATTCTCCGATCTCATGCTCACTGTGGGAGGTTCCTAACGTGATGGTATGAAGGGCACCAAGTGGGTCAGAGATGTCAATGTGGATGACGGGAGAAATATCGGCCATGGGATCCATTAACCAGTCGATTTTAGTAGGAAGGAAATCCTTGGACTCAACCACATATTGGGTAGCGGTGGTGGATGAAGTCTCTTCTGGGAGAAAGTATGGACGATGGTGCATGTCTTTCCCGGGATAATCAAAGGTAGTAGGAGTCTCGAGAACCTCTTCATCATTGCGGGAGCTTTGAGTGGTCAAATCGAGTGATGAGGTAGTGGTAGTTGAAGAGATCATGTAGATGGTGTTAATCTCTCCGGATGATGATGATGCGGGAGGGTAGATCTCCTCGATAGTAGGGGGTGCTGTCTCTAGGTCCAAATTGTTCATCTCGTAGAGAGCTGCTCTATAGTCTGGGATGTCAGGACAGTTGTGGGAGTAGTGGCCGTAAATACCGCATATCGCACATGGGTGGTTGGTACGCAGTGATTTATCACGAGGCATGGGGTTTGGATCGAGCTTGACCACCGGGATGTTGGGGTCGTCGTCCAGCATTTGCATGTGTTCCTACAATGCAGGTAACTGTGGGCACTGATGGGTTGGATGGCCTAACTCATCACACAGCGAGCATTTTGGAGGAGCACGGAATACGGGGGGAGGTTTAACTGCCTTGGGTGGGGGTACCGCAGTGTATGGTTGTGGGCCTCTGCCCCCAGTGGGCCTGATGAGTGGAGGGGGATTCGTCGATGACGAAGGAGTAGTGATACCGGGAGGTGGTTGGGTAGAAGTAACAATGGGTTGCACCGGTTGCAGGATGACATTTGGTGTCGGTGGAGGAACGGGAGGTGTAATATACCACACGGGTAATCCCAATGTTAACCCGGGGAGACTAAGGGTAGCCATAACCGGGGCGCTCACTACACCCGAAGGAGGAAATAGAAAGGGGATTGTGTGGATGGGTGTAACCCCAATGTGACTAGGGACTAATGGTGGTTTGGGTAACAAGGAGGGTTGATTACCGGGTGTTTGTGAAAGAGTGCAGAGGTTAGCGACCTGGGTCTCCGGTGACGGTGGTGGAATGGCCTGGAATGTAGAGGTCATCGGTGCCTCGGAGTAAAGTCCGGTTCCTACTGAGGAAATGAATGAGGTAGTTGCACCACAAATAGGTTGTTCAACCATGGGGAGAACATTTTCAGGTGTGGCGGGGGCTTTGGGATCGTAATAGGTGAGTTGGTCGACCTTGACCACGCGTCCCTCATGGGGGAACTGCATGGTGCGAAATACGGATGAGGCAACAGCCCGCATGGCATACATGTAGTTGCGACCAAGTAAAAGGTTATAGTCTAGTTGGGCATTGACGACCTCAATGTCAATGAGGACGGTTTTACCCGCCAGCTGGACGGGGACATTAGCTAATAGACCTTGGGGTTGTGCTGAACGGCCGTCATAGGCTCGCAATGCAGTGGTGGACTGCTGGAGAGTAGGGGATCCCAAGTTTTTCCAAACGAAAGTGGACATGACGCATGTAGAGGCCCCTTCATCGATAATGCACCGATGGATAACAAGATTCCGAACAGAAACGGAAACTTGGAATGCTAAAGAGGAAGGCAGGCGTGGTTCAGACTGGTCTGAATCGAACGCGATCAGCTGTGAATCATTGGGGTCAATGGCGCCAATGGCAGAGAGCAAAGTTTTGCGCTGCGAAGGACAGTTTTTCAAAACTTCTAAAGCAGACATGGCTGCAGGAGACTGGGCTAAGTCGTCGACAATGTTGTAATTCGACGCAGCGCAAGCATTGGGATTACTGTTGATGCGACGAAGTGGGAAGTGAGGTGCTTTGGAAGCGCCATCAAGTGGGGCCGGAGGTATACGTAACGTTTGATCTGTGGTATTAACGTTAGTGTTCTTGTCGGCGGGGGGGGCTTCAGAAGTGGAGCCATATTGGTTCCGGCGAGTTTGGAGGTTGGCATCGGCAGTCGACATCATCAACAAATGGTGAGTTCCTGAATCAAACATGGGTTGATCAGGGGCTGCATAAGTAATCTGCTGTGGTGGCACGTTGCCCTGAGGGGGGGCTAACGGCTGAGTGTTCACTACACCCTGGTTTGGAAAGGGGTTTTGCAGCACCAAGGGTTGATGTTGAGGTGGTGGAGGGTTGGGTGGCGGCTGAGGAGTCGCTTGCCCCTGACGATGTGCATCGTCGGTCCAGAGTTGCCGAGCTCGCTCCAAATGTGGGCAAGAATGCGTGTAATGACCATATACCCCGCAGATAGAACAAGGGTGGTTTGTTCTGAGGTTATTATTTCTAGGCTGCTTAGGATTCCGATCCGGATTGCGGTTAGGAGGAGCAGCATTGTTATTCTGTGGAGGATTGGGAGGTGGAGGACCTTGCTGATGTTGTTGGTTATTTTGGTATTGGGGCTGGTGTTGTTGTGCGTACACATGCCCTTGAGCATTGGGGGGATTCTGAGGAGCCGCAGGTGCGGGAGCAGGTTGCGGTGGATAGTATGCAGGTGGAGCTGGAGGTGGTCCAGTTTCCTGCTGGGGTTGTTGGTACCCCTGAGCTAGTGGAAGTGTGAGGTTAGCCGGTGCAACCGGTTGTGGGTAATGCATGGGCTGTTGTGGGAACTGCATGGGGTTTTGTACCGTAGGTTGAGCATAGTATGTAGGAGGTACATATGCTGATGGCGCTTGGCCATAACAATGTTGTGGACAATAGGGTCCATGAACGTGATGGGTTTGGTTTGTTGGAGCATAAGAGGTTGTCGCTCCGGAACTAGATGTAGCCCTAGAAAGGTCTGGGGCGGGCATGGTGCTCACCATACTGAAAGGTTTTGCTTGCGGTGTAATTTGGCCAATAATGCCATCAGCGGCATGTGATGCCCCCGGTGTGTCACTGCGTGCAGAGTCACCTCGTGGGGCGTCAGGTATGATCGTGTATAGGTAACCTGACTGGGCATAGATAAGATCAAACTGTTGGGCCTTAAGGATGGCCTCCTCCTCCGACTGGGGTCTTTCAGATGCTACATCCTTCGCAATGAGAGGAAGGAGGGATTTAAGGAACCAGTCTAAAAAGATTCGGTCGTCTAATTTGATCTTGCATAGGCTTCGGCGCCGACGCCAATCATGAATATGGTCAGTGATATGCGTGGCCGTGTTCTGTCTGCAAGACAGTAGGATCTCGACGCCCGCATCGTAGCGGACAGGTAGCTGGAAGAATTGTAGAAAGGTCGAGGCAAGGGAGGTAAATGTGGAATGCATCCCATGGGGTTGCTCGATATACCATTTGGCTGCGGAGCCAGTGAAGGTGCGTTGTAAAAGCCGTAGGCGGATTGAGTCATCCACTATGGAGTTGGAGGAACACCATAGATGGAATGACATGATGTGATTTTGGGGGTCTTCTCCGGCTTTACCCTCAAACTTAGGGATGTCAGAGGGAAGCTTAGTGGGCATATGGGGCCAAGCAGGATCATGCCTGATGGGGTCATTTGTGAGCCTAGCTAAATCTGGCAGGTTGAGACTTGCCATGTATGGTAGACTAGCGGATGTGGTGACCGGAACCGGGACTTGCCTAGCCATTGTGGTATGGTGTAGGGGTCCAGTAGCGCCTATAGGTATGCTAGGTATGGAGGGTATGTGCCCTCCAAAAGGTGTGGCCTGATACGGGTTAGCGCTCCCAAGTGCAACTTGGGTTGCACTTGGGTTAGGAATCGCACGAGGGATTCCTGGTATGGCATTGCCAAGTGCAACATGAGTTACACTTGGGTTAGGAATCGCACTAGGGATTCCTGGGATAGCACTCCCAAGTGCAACAGGAGTTACACTTGGGTTAGGAATCGCACTAGGGATTCCTGGGATAGGGTTTGTGGAAACCGAAGGGGGTATGACCCCCATGTTGGGCATGCCCATGACAGGTGGTGGTCCTGTGCTAGGCATTCCTGAATGTGGAGTGTTACCCATATTGGGCATACCCAAGGGGGTGGCTGTTGCCGTTGATGGTACTACCGCAGAAGGGTCTGCGGATGTCTGACCTATGGTTAATGTATATAGTGGATCAACTGGTGTTCCAGACATACTTGTGGTTGGTGGTAACTCGGTGGGGTTTTCGGATTCTACCTCCAAATCAAAGGTGAAGTGGGGTATGTCAGAATCGGATGACCGTCTAATTGATTGACGATGTGTCGAATCAAGGGATAATGCTCTGCGTCCGTGACGTGGAGAGCCAAGTGGACTAAACTCTGGGAGTTCGCCCTGTAGACAACGAGAACGTCTAGAATTCTCAATGGTGAGAATATGTTTTTTATGTAAAAAATTGTTTTAAGTATCAGGTGGTGATATATATGTAAAAGACTCAAAACCCTAATGCAACCAAGGGTGCAAGAAGGGGAGTGAAAAAAAAATAAGGCTCACAGGCCAAAAAATCAATCCTCAAAAAATGCACTTATCCCAGCAGCTGTGCTACAATAAGTGGAGGAATGCAACAACCGGTCAGAATACCAACATGCAAGCGGCTCCTAGAAAAAATAGGTGTAACTAGACTCAAAAGGTGGTAAAGATCATGCAAACACCTAATCTAAAAGTATTGTGACTCAAACAGACGATATCCTCTGCAAGGTGATGAAATCCAAGTCAGACAATATGAATGTAGAGACAACGGCTAGATATCCCCCTACCGGGAGGGACACCGGGTAATCAATCCTAAAAAGACAGGCTACTAGGATACTCCGTTCATGACGCGTCGAGAAAAGGTAAATCTGTCGTTTGGTCCTTTGATCGCAATATCCCAATACAGGGATATCCCGAGAACTGCGAATGGTAGCCCTTCGGTTACTGAATGGGTTTCGGTATCCCACTCAGGCTTCCGGAACCATCCTCGCGACTTCAACCCTCCTAAGGGAGAGGCCTTCCCACAAACCGGTTGTGACCACGCCAAAAAGTACTAAGAGATTTTAGCTCCCTAATTGGACAACTTCTATGTCTCAGATGTATGAACTGAGGGGTGTTATTGGAACACCTATCCCCCCAATACTACCTAGCTACAAGAATTCTTTTAGTGTTCCCCAAGTGGGGTTAAAAGTGTGTTCAAATTAAGGTACGTTTTAAGTCTTAGTTCAATTAAGTGATCGTGTGAGTGCACGTGAGGTGTTGTAAACTGAACTTTGAAAAAATTAAATGCTTTAAGGGAAATTTTCAAAAAATAAAGGATTTTTCGAAAATAAAAAGCAAATATTTAAGACTTGTTTCACTAAAAGGAATTAATATGCTTTTCAAAAAATAACTCAAAAAATAAAGGATTTCTTGGATTTATGAAAGCAAATAATAAACTCCTTTTTAAAAGAAATAAATGGATCTCTTCGTTTCAAGAAAAAATTGCTAAGGGCAAGATTCTAAAGAAGTAAACAAGAAAAAATTTGAATCTAGATGAAAAATGCAAAATGAGTCTTTCTTTCACTTTCTTGAAAATTTTTAAAAAGATTTCTAGGTATGCACTTTTAAATAGTAAAATTTTTTTTTTCTATGGCTGTAAAATATGAAGAATCAATACTGTAAAAAATGAGCCAAAATGGGTGAACTGAAGTGATAAATAACACTAAAATACAATATTAGATAAATTTCTATGGAAAATTTCTTAAATCTAATAGCATATTTGGATTCCTTGATCGAAAACACCCAATTTGAAAAAAAAAAATCGTTTCAAACAGAGTTCGGGAGAGGGAGATATGGTCGTTTGAAAATTGAGCTGCGCGGCCAAAAAATGACATGGACCGCGCGGGTTTTGGAGCAAAAGTCGCGATGGACCGCGCGGGTTTTGGGCCAAAAGTCGCGATGGACCGCGCGGGTTTCTGTCGCACAGTCACGATGGACCGCGCGGGTTTCTGGCAAAAAGCCGCGATGGGCCGCGCGGAAAAACGCAGAAAAGTCGCGATGGACCGCGCGACTATCTGGCAAAAAGCCGCGATGGGCCGCGCGGAAAAACGCAGAAAAGTCGCGATGGACCGCGCGACTGTCTGGAAAAAAACCGCGAGGCGGAAGCCGTGCACAGAAACCGAGAAACGAACCCGAAAATTGAAAATTTCGGGCTGTTTATGGGGCCAAAACTCAGAGCAGCAATGGATCTGCTGTCTAAGATGGTAGATCTATGGATCTAAAGGTTAAAAATTCATAAAAACTAAGATTTAAAGGCAAAACTAGAGATCTAAAGTTCAAACCAAAGCGGAGTCGCCAAAAACCGTTGGCTCGGTTTTGCAACCAAGCTTAGTGCTATGGGCACCTGCTAACTAGTAGTAGCAGTTTCAATAGAAATAAAAACAATAAACTAAATAAACAATACTTTTCATGGATCTAAACAAGAATCTAAGCAAATAATGTAAGCATTTCAAAATCAAGAACAAGAAACATAATAAATAATTTTTTGTATTGAAAAGTGGGGGGGCAAGCAAGTGCTTGCGATATTACCTTCAATGGTGAAGGTTGATGTTGAGCAACTCCCAAGATGAGTAGCTCCAAACTCCAATAGGTCTCTTTCTCCAAGGTTGCTTCAATGGCTAAAAGTGCTCAGGGGAGATTTCAGCAGCATAAGGATGAGATAATGGAAGGATATGAAATGAGGAGCCCCTACCACCTTTTTATAGGTTTTGGTGGTGGGAAATACCATTTGTGGTTTTGTGGAAACCAAATGGTATTGACCAACATGGTTTAGGTACTTTTCCCTCCTTTTTCCTTTTTTGAATAAAAATAATATTTTAATTCCCTTTTTAATATTTTTGGGAATTTGGACCCTTTTTGAGGGTTTTTTATGATTTTCTTGGAAAAATAATCTTTTTTAATGGAAAAAAGGGGTGTACTAAGGTCTTTTGGTGACCTTTTGTTGGTTTCAGAGGCTCAGATGGTGGAAAAGTGGACAAATGGGTCATGTGAGTAAGGGAATGAGCTAGTGAGCACTTTTTAGGTGTTAACACCACCAGAATAAGATGGGCCTCCAGCACCTCCGCCGGGAGGGGGTGGTAGGCCACCGCCACCGCCGGAAGGGTAAGAGCCTACTCTTCCACCTCCACGATAATAGGGTGGTGGTCCACCACCATCGCCACTAGGATAAGAAGGTCCTCCACCACCACCACCAGGAGGGGGTGGTGCTCCTCTACCGTTGTCGGGATGAGATGGTCCTCCCCCACCACCACTGCGAGGGGGGGGTGGTCCTCCATGACCTCCACCACGGCGGGGGTGGGCCATGGTGACCGAAATGAGGTGGTCCTCCACTAGAAGGTAGAGGTCCGCCTCCTCCAGAGTTATGTGGTGGCCTGTCACCCCTAATGGGAGGTGGGGGTGGACCAAGCGGGGGTGGAGGGACTTGAGGGACTGTAAGTGGGGGTCCATGATGTAAAACATTTTTCTATCCCCATAGAGTGTAAGGATTTCCGGGGTAGGGTACCCCGTAGAGTGCGTTTCTGGGGTTGACTTGACTTGGCACAGGGTTAAGATGACCTGGATATGCTTGAATCGATGGAGGTTGAATTACGTTGGATGGCCCCCCAACATGGGATAGTCTCAAAGTGGAAGGTACAAGAGGTAAGGAATTTCCAACGGAAGGCCCGATGCGAACTGCTATTGCAGTATTATGGTTAAGAGATGGGGGATTCCCCCCATCAACAACTTGCTGACCACTAAGTAAAGGTTGACCCAACACTTGTTGTTGATTATTCACCGTAGGATTACCACTACCTGTAAAGAAGGTAGGGGGTAAAGAGTATCTTCCCTTGAAGTTTGGGGTGGGGGAGGAGCAGGTGACGTAACTGCGGTAGTTACGGGTGTGTTGGACTATTGTCCTTCAATAGGTTGGGTTCTGAGAGGTACTAAACTGATCTCCTGTCTAAGAGATGCATGTGTAGGAATGGATGGTTGACCAGTTTCATAAGTGGTCACGTGTTGCATAGATGATTTTGGTGACTCAAAAGATAAAACACGACTTGGGAGTGGTTGGCAAGAGTATAACGACGGGTCTTCTACCTTTTTTGAAATACCCTGTCTTCGAAGTTCATCACCCCTTACACGTAATCATTCCAAACAATCATGAATGGGTGCGAAGATTTCTTCAGGGGTAGGCCAACTGGGTGGGGGTGCAATGGTAAAATGGGCCACTGGGTGGCCTAGAGAAGATGTCCAATAAGCTATTGATGGATCAACAGCTGCTATGGGGTCATCTTGGGGTTGATTTATTCATTCTAATGAGCCAGGCTCTCTCGGTGCAATGGGAGGTAAGTCTTGTGAAGTGGGGATTTGTGCTTCTTCATCCTATGGGGGATGAGAGGCAGGTGAATCTAGAGGGGTATGAGGAAACAAAAGTCCTCCAACATTCAAAGTGGGATTTTCCACTTCATGGGACTCGACCCTGGTTTGTGGATCCATTCTTACCCTTGAAATTACCTCCTGGTTAAGGGGATATTCGGGTGGCAAATTCTGAATCCTGCGATACCTTCTCCAAGGAAAGTCATCCAGAGTGACTGAAACGAAAAGTTTCTCCTAAGGAAAGCTAAAATAAAAGTAGACCAGAAAAACCCTACACAAACTAAGGCCATAAGAAAACTTATGTTATAAGAGTGGATTCAACAGTCTGGAACCTCATAGGATTGTAAAGGCTTCACAACTCACAATATACTGCAAGGTCTAACAGTAAAATGCAACAAGGAAGATTGGGACCATATGCTTGCCTGAATACCTGATTACCTGTATGGTACGTGCATAGTAGCTCCTCGAGTGCTTTTCTCGGAGTATTGCTCCGCCAAGATGGCCAAAAGGTTAACTCAGTTGGTTTTAGGAATCCTAAGGGTGTCTCCCAATATACGCAAGGTACGTGGGAGCTCAAATATGTAGTGGTGATGTCTAATGCACAACCGTTCAGCAAGGGACCTTCTGATATACTACCGAGTACGTGATACACCCTTCGATATATGCCAAGTACTAAAGGTGACTTGGTGGGTATGTGAAGGAGCTCGATATACCGATAAGTACGTGGAAGACTACAATACCCTTGGGATACAGTGCTGGAAAATAACGACATCTTCCATGCTTAAGGACACCAGAACACGTCTCTAACTTACACGCAAGTTACTAAAATTTTTTACCCTAGTTCTACTATTAATTTTATCTGGACGGTTAGGTGAGTGCATGAGATGAGTATACAATCGTAAACATAATGCAAGCCCTAACTACATGCAAAAAATATGCTTTTCTTTTAATGAACTCCATGGATGGGAAGGAGAAATTTTCTTTTTCTTTCCAACAATTTTACCAAAGCAATGCAATGCAAGACAATCCCAAATCTGCCAAAAAATGACTATGAAGTATTCTTTTCTTTATCGAGCAAAACATAAAAGACACAACACTACTAAACCAAATCAAAGCATGTTTTTTTTTTCTTTTGTCTTTTCAAAACAAAAATGAGATAATTTCTAAGCAGAGTATGCAAACTTTTCACTTTCACTGTGATGGCCTAAAAGCATAAAAATCAAAAGATACAATCAAATTTTCCAAGCATGGAACTACTTTTGCAAAACTTGATGTCTATTTGAATTTTTCAAGAAAATGAGCAACTCATAGTTCATGAAAAACACAAATAATGCAATTTCTTTCAACTTTTCCAAAAGATCTACAAATGAGACATTCCAATGCATGTGCAATTCTTCAAATGATCTTGAAAAATGATGGAAATAAAGTACTTTTGATCTTTCAATGGATGTATCAAAATAATAATTTCACAACAACAATTCTTTTAAACATGAATACTTGAAATGAAAATATCACTCGCAGCACTCTAATAACTCAGAAAATCTCAAGAAAAGATGAGCACTCAATGGACTAGAAATACACACAAACACTCAAAATCAATCAGTAACAAGCAGCACTAAAGCAAGCAAAACTCATAGATGTATGCAAATGAGGTCTAGAAACTGATCCAATACAATGATCATATCTGGAGAGGAGACGAGGGAATGCAAGGGTGAGTGGATGCAGGTGGGGGAGACAAGAGTGTCCACCACTACCAAATATCAGACTTGTCCAAGATGGAACCAAAAACAACTCCAAACAAAACCAAACAACTCAACACATAAAACAAAATGGGATCTCTGACTGGATCTTACAGTACAGAGGGAGTTTGCATGCAAACCAAACTCAAAACAAAAGTAGAGAAAGGGTGCCTGTATGGAAAAAAACGGCAGATCGGCTCACTCTGTGCTTATGCACAGTGCGATGTCATAGTTCACCAATGCGGGAAGGGCAACGACGTCACACTATACCAATGGAAGGGCTACGATGACAGACTAACAGGAAAATAACAGGGATAAAAAACAACATAGTGTCACTCTGGGTACACTGACCAGGTGCGACATGCGAGATCTAAGTTAAAAAATGAACCAATTCTCTATTTAATGAGCATAAAAAGGTGTGCAAATGAGAAGTACAAACTCAAAGGAACGCAATCTGACTCTTCAAAGTGAAGATCTGATGGTGAAATCAACTAAAGAAGGAAATGACAAAATAGAATGGCTTGGCAAGAAATCAACTGAAAAACAACATTCAAATTGACAACTACAAAGCAATGTTTGAGCTCTCCCCAGTATGGTCGCCATATTTGTTTGATGGACAATCCACTCGAGCGAGACAGATCTCCCTAGCTCAATGTGAGTCTAGAACAAATAGTATAGACTACAAACTACTTTCCTAGATCTGATTAAGGATCAAGTGACTAGATGTCTTACCTCAACTTCACAATCCTTTCTCCTCGATGTTGCTCCACATCTCGTGATCGTCAGATCTCAGCTGCAAGACCTATCAAGACACATAGAACAATCCAAACAAGTAAAGAGCATCTATACAATAAGAGATCTAAGTAAACAGTTAAGCAGGTAAATTACACAATATCATCACACATAAACAATATTGGTGGAAAACGTTTATATTACTATAAATCGGGAAAGTACATAGTAAAGAATAGACTACAACCAAGGCTTAACGTAGTAGCCCTTCTCCATCCAAGCCAATTTCCATATCCTCCCAAGGAAGTGTGAGTCTCTCAATGGATGAGTTAGAGATCTCTCCAATATGATTTCACTAGCATGTAGACACTATAGACTTCCTCCCTTTGGAGAGGGGTAGAGCTTCACTTATATAGGACTAAGTGGATAGGATATGGATAGGGTAGGTTGAGATATGGTAGGAGAGAGATAGGGGATCATCCCAAGAGGTTAGGAACTGAGTGCTAGCTCCCCCAAGAGGCCAGGGATAAGGATCCAAGTCAACAGGCTCTGAGAATGAGCTCAAAGGACCTAATTTTGTCCATTAACTGACTTCTTCACACCCTGCAGTAGAGTAAGATGTGACGTTGCGGGTTGCATGAGTGCAGCCTGCGACGACTTCTCAAAACCTAGCATAAATGCAATGGTATCCCTTCTAGGTAAATGACTTAGCCAATGAAACTTCAGGGATGTATATACTGAATCTTAGGATGGTAGGATTTTAGGTGTAACAGTTAGGCAACAACCGTAAGTGAGGTAACAGACGAGATTCATTCTCTTCATCACCCCACCTTATCGATGCTTTTTTTCTATACTATGGGAGATAAGAGTCAACTTCTGCCAGTATGGTAAGGAAGGAAAGATGGATGTAAAAAAAAAGCTAGTGGTCTATTAAAAACCTCACTTACTTTCGTTAACAAGTTCCATGCACAAATATGACTATTTTCTATGATAGCTATCAACGTTGTCATTGCTCAAATAAGTAGACCTTGAAATAAATTCATGCATTCAGTAATCAATCATTCCAGGTCTAGGATTGAGCATTGAGATGCCAAGCTTGCATATTCGTTTAGATATATGCACGTCTTTGGACCTACTCTCATCAAAATATTGTTTTATTTATTTATTTATTTTATTTTATTTTGCATTCTCATGAGAGAATTACTGTTTCTAGTGATTTAAGAAGCCTTAGTTATGACATGAGGCTCCTTGACAAACTAATCAATTGTTTGTTCAACAAATAATTGACGGTATACAGTCATAAAACGACCGTCAATGGCTGCACAAGAAATTGGTTATTGCAATTTGTAAATTTATACCTAACACATATCGCTCGGAGTAACAAGCGGGTCCTTTGCTGAGCCTCCAGGATTTTTTAGCTCATGTGCATAGTATCAAGTGGAAGTGGGATCCCCTTTTGACAGACCACTGTATCACATCCATTCCACTGTTGTAACTGGGATTTATGGCATGCTAAGTTCATTAATATTCTCATTCACCGCTTATTTGTTTCCCTCTGACCAGATTAATTTGCACCAAAGGTACATTAGAAGTGCAGTTGATGTGCCATATGGAGTCATAGAGAGGACAAGTATGTAAACATCGGTCTATGCATACAACCTACCTGGTGGAAATTCTGCGTTTTAGAATTCTACTGGGTCAAGTTTTGTTTTTAACCCCAACCACTATGCCATAAAAGTTACATACTTGTAAATCTATATTATTTAAGGATATTTACATGGATCTACCCTCTTTCAATAGAAATTTGACACCCAATGGGTATCAATATTTTAAGAGCCCATAACTAATTAAATAATTCAACCCTTGCAATGTATGACACTTTCCAAAATCAAGTCCATCAAAATCCATACCATGAAAATATCAATCATTGGTAATGTACAGAAATCCAATCTATTTCTGATGACAACCCAATCAATTGGAGATAAACAATACAAAAATTTGTGATGAACATGAATTGAATACTTTCCTCTTTAATTCCTCTGATACAAGATCCGAATAATTCACAGCAAAACACTCCTCCAAATTCTAGACTAGCCTTAAAGCTGATGATTCCAACTCTCTTTCCCTTCCATCTACGACTATGGTTTCAAGAAGTTGTAATACTAAAGGTTGGAGGCAGAAATAAACAAAAGATAATGCAGAATGAGCTAAGGCTCTTCAATCTTTATTCATAAACTGAAGATCAACTGATGTGATACAAACCAAAAAGTAATGTGTATTTAAACACTTATGGAAACCCTAAAAACTCTAACCTAGCTTTTGCATGAATGCAAAGCATGTTGTTGCATTTATTAACTAGACTTCAAAATAGGAACTAAAGTAAAAGCTAACTTAACTAAAGTAATTACTATTTCTAACACTCCCTCTTAATTACTACTACTGACTACTGCATCTTTTACAATGCCTAAATTTATTCTATGGGTTTCAAAAATATCTTTTGCCAATGGCTTTGTGAATATGTCACCCAATTGATCAATCGATTTACAATGCTCAACATGAACTTCACCATTGTTCACAAGTTCTCTTATGAAGTGATATCTAGTATCAATGTGCTTTCTTTTTTGGTGAAAAACATGGTACTTGGATAGAGCGATTGCTGAATTGTTGTCACAATAGATTGTTGTTGGTCCTTCTTGTTTCTGTTGAAGACCTTCTAAAACTCTGCGTAACCAGACTGCTTGACATGTTGCTGATGTTGCTGCTACATACTCTGCTTCTGCTGATGAAAGTGTCACAAGGGGCTGCTTCTTGGATGCCCATGAAATCACACTTGATCCAAGATGAAAAACATGACCGGAAGTGCTCTTCCTGTCATCCAACCTTCTTGTAAAATCACTGTCAGTGAGACCTGTCTAAACATCATACTTAGTGCTTGAGTATAAAATTCCATAGCTTGAAGTCCCTGCAACATATCATAAGATCCTTTTTCCAACTTGCCAATGTGCGTCTTTCGGAGACTCCATGAACCTCGAAATCAAGCTAACAGCAAACATAATATCTGGTCTCATAGCTGTGAGATACATGAGACTTCCTACAAGTCTCTTGAACAGTGTTGGATCTACTTTGGGATTGTTATCTTCTTTGCTCAACTTAGTACCTGTTTCCACTGGTGTAGGTGTCGTTTTGCAATTAAGCATTCTGAATCGCTTAAGAACTTCATTAGCATGTTTATTTTGGGAGATAAATATACCTTTTTCTGACTATTCTACTTCTAGGCCAAGAAAAAACATCATTAATCCAAGGTCTGTCATCTCGAATTCTTTCTTCATAGATGCCTTGAACTCATCTACTGATAGGTCACCTGTAAAAATCATATCATCAACATATAAACAAACTATCAAAATCTGTCCTTGTTGATTTACCTTTGTGTAAAGTGTTGGTTCGATTCTGCTTCTGCAAAAAACATTTTCGATCAGATAAGAATCGATTCTGTTGTACCAAGCTCTTGGAGCTTGCTTGAGACCATATAGAGCTTTCTTCAACCTGTAAACTTTATCTTCATGTTCTTTGATTTCATACCCATGTGATTGCCCCACATAAATTTCTTCTTCAAGAATTCCATTCCAGAATGCCGACTTGACATACTTCTGATACACTTTCCATTTTTTCTGGGTTGCAATTGCTAGGACTGCTCTTATTGTGCCCAATCTTGCCACTGGTCCAAAAGTTTATCCAAAATCAATTCTTGGTTGTTGCGAGAAACCTTTTGCTACTAACCTTGCCTTGTACCTATCAATCTCACCTTTTTCATTGAGTTTGGTCTTATAGACCCACTTCACACCAATGGGTTTCTTATTCTTTGGCAGGTCAACTAGATCCCATGTATCATTTCTCTTAATGGAATCTATCTCTTCGTCCATAGATTTTACCCAATGCTCTTCTTTTACTCCCTCTTCATAAAGCACAGGTTCACTAGCAATAAAAGCATAACTGGTATTTGCATCCAATTCATCATAAATATCTTCCAATCTTCTAGTCTTTCTATTACTGTGATCAGATTCATTACCTGATTGCATACTTGATGCTTCATCTAGAACTGAGTTTCTAGGTGTTCTTGCTGCAGTATTTGCTGCTAGTGAAGATGCTACTGGATCCTGTTGTCCAATCAACTCCTCTTCTTCTTCATCTTCTGGTTGGGGTATTGCAGCTCCCACAACCTTGTCTATGGTTCCATCCTGTGACTCTTCCTCCTTGAACAACACATCTCTGCTGAAGATAACTTTTTTGGTAATAGGGTTATACAGTTTGTAGGCTTTAGATGCTCCACCGTATCCAAGAAAGATACATTTCTCACTCCTGTCGTCTAGATTTTTTCTTAGTTGTTTAGGAACATGAGCATAAGCAACGCAACCAAATATTCTGAAATGAGAAATATTACAACTCATACTTTTCCATGCTTCCTCTGGTACTTTGTTCTTCACAATTTTGGTGGGAGATCTGTTTATCACATGAAAAACACAAGCCACTGCGTCTCCCCAAAAATCATGGGACAAATTTCTTCCTTTCAACATGCTCCTTGCCATATTCATGATGGTTTTGTTCTTGAGTTCTGCAACACCGTTCTGCTGAGGTGTATATCTTGTAGTGAATTGCCTCTTGATTCCATGATATTTGCAATAATCATGAAATTCCTTTGATTCATACTCTCCCCCTCCATCTGATCTCAATATTTTGAGTTGATAACCACTCTATTTTTCAACCAGAGCCTTAAATTCCTTGAACTTGCCAGAAGTTTCTGAGTTTTGACAAAGGAAGTACACCCATGTTTTTCTACTGAAATCATCAATAAATGTGAGAAAATAATAGCTTCTACCAATTGACTGTTTCTGCATTGGACCACACATATCAGTATGAATAAGTTCTAGAGGTGCATGTGCTCTTTGAGACATACCTTTAAGAAAGCTATCCCTGTGCTGCTTTGCAATGATGCAACACTCACAACTGTTTGCTGGCTCTTTCATAGGAGGTAATCCTTTTACCATCCTTTTCTGCTACATCAACTTGAGACCACCAAAGTAAAGATGTCCATATTTGAAATGCCACAACCAATAATCATCCATGCATGTGGATTTGTGAGCAAAAGAGCTTACCTTGTTGCTGCAATTCATGACTAGTGGATACATCCTGTTCCTAGTCACTTGTACTTTGATGATCAACTATCTATTTAGGGGTTTGTCATAGATTTCACAGTTTGATCCATCAAATACAAGTCTATATTTCTTTTCAGTAAGTTGCCCAATGCTAAGTAGATTATGCTTCAATCCTGGAGCATAATATACATCTGTGATTGTCTTTTGTTGGCCTTGTTTGGTCAGAATGTTGACCACTCCTTTGCTAAGAACTGGAACTACCTCATCCATGCTGACTTTGACCTCTATCTTCACTGATACATCTTGGTCTACAATTAGACCTCTATCACATGTCATATGGTTACTGCAGCCACTATCTAAAATCCAAAGTCCCTTTTGGATTTCGTGTGCAGCATGACATGTAATAAATAACATGTCTTCTTTATTCTCAGGGGTATTAGTCACATTAGCATTCTATTTTTCCTGATCAAACTTTTTCTTTCTACATTCATGACCATAATGGCCAAACTTACTGCAATAATAACACTTAACATTAGATTTATCTAACCTTTTTTTGTCGTATTTCCTGCCTTCATGGTTATGATCATGATCTTGATCTTCCTTGCCATTGCTTCGGCCACTTCTGCCTCTTCCTTTTGAGAATGAGACTTGTGCTTTGAAAGCATTCTCCAGAGACGACTCTTCATTCCTATTGATTCTGGATTCATATGATAGTAGTGATCTGGTCAACTCGTCTATAGAGAGAGTACTCAAATCCTTTGCTGTTAAATTTTCAGAATTTACTTCAATCTGATATAGGATCTTAACTGAGAGAACAACATGTACAGTATATCTACAGCATATCAATCATGGAGACAATAATGCAAGCACACAAGAGACACAAAGATTTACTTGGGGAAAACCATAAAGGTGAAAAAACCCAATAACTTCTTCAGAGATAGATAGAGCAATGATACAACCCAACCATAAGAGATAGACATATCCTAGCAGCAAATCCTCCTCCTCCATAAGTGCACCACTCCTCCTTGAGTGCATGAGTGAGAAGTGAGTGATCAAATAGAGTGCCTCCCGCACTCTATTTATACTTGACTTGACTCGCCTTCTACATAACTCATGTAGGCTCGAACATAACCACATAACATAATGCTGACTGGGCCGACCCCCAATAGGGTGGTCTAATAACCCTTCGACCCACATGGCTGACCCCTAATTGGGTGGTCTAATAACCCTTTGACCCACATGACTTATACAGGGCCGACCCCAACAAGGTGGTCTAATAACCCATCAAGTATAAGTTACGACATTTACAATATAAATGATGACACTTCCGTATAGAGGAATAATACCATCTCTATAGGAGTACATACAACATACATATATGAAATACATTCCGAAGTTACATATACATCAACACTCCCTCTTAACTAGGAAGGTATTTCTCAGCACGGGTCTTCTAGCACAAGTCATCTTCTCTGGATCATCATCACTGGATAATCATCATCGAGTCATCATCATCATCACTGCTGCTTCTATCTCAATCAATCTCTGAATCTACTCGTCATAGGAAGTTCTACAGAGCCAGTCCTTTTTCATGCTGGATGTAGGCCCACCACCTGCACGTCTTCATCATCACTGGCCATACTGTGGAATTCTCAGGACTTATTACGTGCGTCACAAAACCTGGCTGCAACATCCCAGGCTATTATGAGCACACAGCTCTACCTGTCGGATCTCCCAGGAGCACATTACATGTGACCCATCACAAAAACTGGCTGAAGCATCCCAGGCTGTTACGAGCACACGGCTCTACCTGTCGGATCTCCCAGGAGCACATTACATGTGATCTCACCATAAAACCTGGCTGAAGCATCCCAGGCTGTTACAAGTACACGGCTCTACCTGTCGGATCTCCCAGGAGCACATTACATGTGGTCCACCACAAAACCTGGCTGAAGCATCTGAGGCCTTTTTCATCCTGTCTAGATCTCCCAGGAGCAAATTACATGTGGTCATGGCAAAACCTGGTTGAAGCATCTGAGGCCTTTTTCATCTTGTCCAGATCTCCCAGGAGCAAATTATATGCCATAGGACAAAACCTCGAAAGAGCATCTGCCAGATATCCCAGGGCACCGAATTACATGCCATAGGAAAAACCTCGAAAGACTATCTGTAGATCTCCCAGGGCACAAATTATATGTCTGTTAACACCCAAAAAATTCTCACTAGCTCATTTCCTTATTCGCATGACCCATTTGTCCACTTTTTCACCATTTGAGCCTCTAAAGCCACCAAAAGGTATCCAAAAGACCTTAATACACCCCTTTTTCCACTCAAAATGAATATTTTTCCTAAAAAGCATAAAAAACCCTCAAAAAGGGTCCAAAATTCCCAAAAATATTAAAAAGGGAATAAAAATATTAAAAATATTCAAAAAAGGAAAAAGGAGGAAAAAGGTACCTAAACCATGTTGGTCAATACCATTGGTTTCCTCAAAACCACAATGGTATTCCCCACCACCAAAACCTATAAAAAGGTGGTAGGAGTTCCTCACTTTACATCCATCCATCTTCCTATCCTCATGCTGCCAAAATCTCCCTTGAGCTTTTTGCCATTGTAGTTACCTTGGAGAAGGGAACTTTGGAGTTTGGAGCTGCTCACCCTTGGAGCTACTCAACAATCTTCATCACTTGGAGGTATTATTATTGCAAGCATTTTCTTGCCCCCATTTTCAATACAAAGTTATTTTTTCTATTTCTTGTTCTTGTTTTCAACTCAAAAGTTTATTATGATATGCACATGCTAGTTTAGTTTTAGTTTTAGATTTACATCTGTTTTTGCTTTAATATTTGAGACTGTTGCTACTAGTTAGCAGGTGCCCATAGCACTAAGCTTGGTTGCAAAACCAAGCCAACAATGTCCTCCAAAAGCAAAACCTCGAAAGAGCATTTGTTAGATGTCCCAGGGCACCGAATTACATGCCATAGGCAAAACCTCGAAAGACCATCTGCAAATCTCCCAGGGCACAAATTACATGCTTACCTGCACAACCTGATCCACGGCCACAAAGTATCATCTGATACTCATCATACATCATCCTGATGTACACATGATCATCCTGATCATCATCACTGCAACATCCTGCTGCATGTCATCTGGAGAAGCTCGTCATCCACGATCATCCTGATCATACAATGCATCCATCTGATGCACACCAAGTATCTACCTGATACATATCATCATACATAGTGTATCCACCTGATACATAGATACATGATCCACACAATGTATCCATCAACATACCTGATCATACCTGATACATATCAATATACATGATCTACCTGATCATACAATGTATCCCCCTGATACATATACAGATACATGGTCCAAGCATCCAACATGATGCATATACACAATACATACAAATGATCCAACCGATCATATCCAACATCCAACATGATGCGTACATGCATATAAATGATCCAACTGATCATATCCAGCATCCAACATGATGCATACATACATACATAAAAATGATCCAACTGATCATATAGAGCATCCAACATGATGCATACATACATATACAAAAATTATCCAACTGATCATATACAGCAGAAACCAGAACATCATCCTGATGCTCATCATCTAGCACTTACATCCATAGCCATGTGAAGGATCCTCCTTCCAACATGCTTGGAATGGCTTCATCAAATGTGTCCATCACTTCTTCCTCGAAGTGTCCTCGATCTGAAGAATGCCAATCCTCTCTCTGAAGTACTCAAACTTCACTCTGGCTAGTGGCTTCGTCAGCACATCTGCAATCTGCTCGTCCGTTGCAACATACAGGAGCTTCACAGCTCCTTTCTGCACCATATCCCTGATATAGTGATATTTGATCTCTATGTGTTTCGACCTGTCATGGAACACTGGATTCTCAGATAGCTTCACACAACTCTAGTTATCACAGAAGATACCAGTAGCATCTGAGGGGAGATCAAATAACTCAGACAGTAGCTTCCATAGCCATACTGCCTCACAACTAGCTGAACAAGCTGCAACATAGTCTTCCTCAGCTGTACTCAGTGCTACGCAAGACTGCTTCCTGCTAAACTAAGAGATCAGACCTGATCCCATACTGAAGCAGCACCCAGATGTGCTCTTCCTATTTGCAGCACTGCCAGCCCAATCTGAATCAACATAACCTTGCAGGTTAAACTTTTGATTCGCTTCATAGTTGAGCCCATAATCCACTGTACCCTTCAGGTACCTCAGAACATGCTTTACAGCAAGCAGGTGAACACTCCTCGGATCCGTCAAGAACTGGCTCAATGTGTTCATAGCAAGGCAAATGTCTAGTCTTGTGTTCATCAAGTACATCAAGGACCCAATCATCTGACGATACATAGAGACATCAATAGGCTCAGATGAAGCATCACAAAGAAGCTTCAGATTCGATGTCATAGGTGTGGCCATGGCCTTGCAATCCATCATCCCGAACCCCTTCAGGATCTCTTACTGCATACTTCACTTATCCAAGGAAGATTCCATTTGCACTCTGCCACACCTTTATGCCAAAAACAAATAGTGCATCATCACTGAGTTCTTCATCTCGAGCTCGGTAGCAAGCTTCCGCTGCATGTCGGCAATCAATGTATCCTCACCTGATACAAACATGTCATCCATATAGTAGTATCACTGGATTTCCTTCCTCAACCTTGTAGTAATGGTTGGAACCCGCTTTACTCTTGGTAAAAACCAAACTGGATAGAAAGCTGTCTATCCTACCATACCAAGTTCTGCACACATATATGACTAAACCATGCTGTCTCAAAACCAAGTGGCTGCTCCACATACACTTCTTCTTCAACTACACCATTCAAGAAGGCTATCTTGAATCCATCTAGTGTATCTTCTATTTCATCACTTTTATATTTCTCTATGCTGCCATCTGCAGCATGCTTGATCTTGATAGATCCATATGGAAGTCATAACAAACTTCCCTTCAGGTCTTGGGACTACATCCCAAACATCATTCTTCATGATCGACGGATCATGGAATTCTTCCCGTATCCTGGGAACTTCAATATCTTCAATAGATAATTTTGTTGCTGAACAAATGTTGTATTTCTTCTTTTGTAGGTGACGGCATATGATCTTTCCTACACAACAAGTTAAATTGCATGATTAGAAAACATCTCATAGTTTTCAGAACAAATTCTTACACATAAAGAAATATGTCATACAGTCATGCAATTGTCTTAGCCAATGCTTCAATACAACATTTATCCATATCCCGTAACTTTCTAGATGCCTTCCAATCTGTACCAGAACATTGTTAAGAGTCTGCACAACTCCCAATCATGTTAGAAAAGAGGTTTCATTCTAGATAAGTAGCAATGGAATGTTGTACAATGCCATAGGCCACTTACCCATGCATATTAGTAGTATATTGTTCATCAATGCAATTATGCATAATACACAACCTAATTCTAGGAACATCAGTATATACATTATTGAACAATATTATTTAAGAAATGACAATTCAAATACTTATCTTTGTGTGTTTCTTAAGTGGACTCCCTCTGAGTCTTCGCTTCCTTGTAGGAGCTACTGGAGTCCTAATCTGAAGTAGCTTCTTCTACACCTTTTTGTTGTGGAATGTAGAGAGATGGTCAACTCCCTCTGAATATCTGCATCTTTGCAGAAACTACTGAAGTGTGTTCCTTTGCTTTCTTGTAGGAACAACTGGAGTGTGCTCCCTCTTGATCTTTGCTTCCTGGATTACCTGTTCTTGAACTCATATTCATCCTTGGTCCCTATGCATGCTTATTAGTATCATGATTGTGTTATCCTTGTGATCTCATATGAAATCATACATTCATTAGTATACTATTAAAACACAATAATCTCAAGCATGTATAGTCATGATCATTTCAAACAGAAATAATAAGCATTAGCATTCAAGTTTTATGTAGGATTCTTATGGTTAGTCAAATCATAAGAAACATAACATGTCTAAACCTATAATTACTCAAACCTATGACTCTTCGGGCTAGTCATATCATTAATTAAGGTAAGACACATAATATGCATATACCCATGATTATTCAAACTTATGACTTCATGAATAATCATTATCAACAACACAACAGTATAAGATCCTAACCCAAGGTAGGATTCTATCTTGATATAGGAAAAACATACCTGGATGAGCATGCTAGCTAGTTATGTCTAACATACTCACATGATGTCTTCTTGTTCTTCTTCAATGACTTGTGATAGTAACCTGTATATCTCATAGGTTAACCATTATAAAACCAAGTTATACATACCTCGTAAATGGATCTTCTATGAGATCCATGACAATGGATGAATCTTTGTCCTCATGTCATCATGATCATATGTTCTTGAACCAAAACATGATTTGTCTTTCTTGGTGTACCTTTCATTTTAGTAGACAACATAAACCTCATATAACACCATAGTGCATTAGTACAATCATAAGTGTCAACACCCTAACCAATGAATATCTTCTATCATGCATTCATAATTTTGTTAAGGAGATACGACAAATCTAAAATCAAGATTGTACTAACTGTAATAACATGAAGACAAACATACCATAAAATATCGAAACATACCTCGATGAGTCATACCTGTCGAGATCGCTTGTAATATTCTTATGTAAGGCCTTAGCCTCATCTCCCTCTGAAACAGGAACTTCTTCACTCATGCAGATGATCAATCCATCTTCTTCTAGGATTAACCCAATAGCTGGATATGGGTTTTTCAGAGAAACCCCAAAAATTCAAACTTTGAATTTCAAACTTTCGAAAAGATAGAAATATGTGCCTTGATGAGCTGATCAAGCTGGTATATTCAGAATTTGAAAACTGCAAAGTTTCACTCCTCAATTTTGCCTTTGAAACTTCCAGATTCACTAGACGTGACCCTGAACTGGGGTTTGATGAAGCCCACTCTTCTGCCCCATCAAAAGGTTTGATCCAAAGCTCTAAGCTTCTATTTTTCTGAGGAGCTTCCAGCCGTGGTCACAGATTTCAAAAATTCCCATTTTTACAGAAGCCCCAATTTTCCACTTTTCTGATCAAAGTCCCGAACTAGGGTCTGATCAAGCCCGGCCTTCTACCAAACCAAAAATTCTGATATTGGTCTCTAAATTTTGATTTTGATGAGTAACATCCAGCCATGGTCTCTGATTACAAAAATTCCAACTTTCTCCGAAGCCCTAAATTCCGGAAGCCATGAATGAAGGTACTCAAAAATAATTCTGTTTTGACAGAAATATGTACCTGATTGTTTCTGGTGTAACTCCAAATTTTTCGATCCACAAGGTCTGAAAAAGTTTCCTAAGATAGCCTGACTTGTTATCTTTCCATCCTGATAGGTCTGACCTCAATTGGATTCTCTGAGAGATATTTATGCCAAGTGTCGCAACGTGACCTGTTTTGGGATAATACAGGAGAGCGAACTTGTACAGCATTCCACGTGTCATTGTTTCAACTTCGGCCTCTGAAAATTTTTTCTGAGATATCTCTGTCTGATATCTTTCCATCTCGATAGGTCTGACCTCAATTGGACTCTCTGAGAGAGAGTTATTCCAAGTGTCGGAACGTGTCCTGTTTATGGGATAATACAGGAGATCGAACTTGTACGGCGTGCCACGTGTCATTGGTTCAACTTCGGCCTTTGAAAAAGTTTCCTAATATATTAAAGTATGTGTACTACCTGTCACTTTTTACAAAATTTCATTTGGATCTTCCTAGCCCAAGTTATGACCTTTTTCCCAGGGTCACCTGATTTTGACTCAGATCTGGAAGAGGCAGAAACCCTATATTGTATAGGTCATAAATCACAAAGTGCAATGAATTAGAGGTTTTCCTTTGGCCACAAGGTACATGGGCATTTCATCTTCGACCTGTAAAGATTTCAGATCCAAAATTTTTGCCAAAACGGATTTATAGCGAAAGTGATACGATGACTGGTTTTTGCTATATCAAGCCCTAGCATCGTAAGTGCAACAAGTGTCATACATGCCATATCATGCCTTCTTTCAGGCTAGCTCTGATTCCATGTTAAAATTTCAGAATTTACTTCAATATGATCTAGGATCTTAACTGAGAGAACAACATGTATAGCATATCTACAGCATATCAATCATGGACACAATAATGCAAGCACACAAGAGACACAAAGATTTACTTGGGGAAAACCATAAAGGTGAAAAACCCCAATAACTTCCTCAGAGATAGATAGAGCAATGATACAACCCAACCATAAGAGATAGACATATCCTAGCAGCAAATCCTCCTCCTCCATAAGTGCATCACTCCTCCTTGAGTGCATGAGTGAGAAGTGAGTGATCAAATAGAGTGCCTCCCGCACTCTATTTATACTTGACTTGACTTGCCTTCTACATAACTCATGTAGGCTAGAACTTAACCACATAACATAATGCTGACTGTGCCGACCCTCAATAGGGTGGTCTAATAACCCTTTGACCCACATGGCCGACCCCAAATAGGGTGGTCTAATAACCCTTTGACCCACATGACTTATACAGGGCCGACCCCAACAAGTTGGTCTAATAACCCATCAAGTATAAGTTACGACATTTACAATATAAATGACGACACTTATGTATAGAGGAATAATACCATCTCTATAGGAGTACATACAACATACATATATGAAATACATTCCGAAGTTACATATACATCAACATTTGCTTCTTCAATCACTGCAACTTTTGGATTAAATTTGTGGGGTAGCGATCTTGGAACCCTTTCAACCACCCTTTGATCTTCGATCTTTCCACCATAGGTATTCAGCTAATTAACAATCTCCATGACTTGGGTCATGAAAGAATCTACTGAGTCTGATTCTTTCATCTTCAGATCTTCAAAATCTCTTCTTTGGCTTTGGAGTGTAGCTATTTGTACCTTACCAGCACCTTGATAACTAGTTGCCAAGGTTTCCCATGCTGCTTTGGCATGTAGTGAAGCTGATATACTTGGAAATACGTTGTTATCCAAGGCATTCATTATTTGATGCAGTTCCTTTGCATCCTTCTTTCGGTGAATTCTTAGGGTATCCTTTTCTCCATTTGTTAGGGCTTGATAGGCTGCGTCATCTGCTAGTTCGGAATAGCCATTCATGACATATTCCCACACATATTTCGATTTGAGATAAACCACCATCCTCGTGGCCCAGACATCATAGTCCTTTTTCCCCGTAAGAGGAGAAATATGAGACGGATTCTGCTAGAAGCCATAAACGCTGCAGAGTCTTTCACTGGCTTTGTTAAAAAAAAACTCCTTTCCTTTTTTTTTAATAATGTCTCCTCTTCAAAATAAAAATAAAATTCTCTTTTTTTTAAATCTTCTACTCTTGTAAAAATCTCTTCTACTCTTATAAAAATAATCTTACTTAAAGAATCTTGTAAAAGAAAATAACTTCGTGAAAGTAAAAAACAATCACTCTCATGGAATAAAATAAAAACTTCTTTCCCTAATTGTCACGGGTCTTCAGGAATTATTGCGCCTTGGCCTATAGAGAGGCCGCGATAATTCCCAAATTTTTTTTACTTGATCTCCCTAAATTGTCGCGCCTCTTATTTGTACAAGTTTTTTTTCTTTGCAAAATTCTTCAAAGCTATGGCTTTGGCTTCTCCGGAATTCTCACGATCGATCATCTCCTAAGCTCTGATACCAAAATTGAAGGTTGGAGGGAGAAATAAACAAAAGATAATGCAGAATGAGCTACGACTCTTCAATCTTTATTCATAAACCGAATATGAACTGATGTGATACAAACGAAAATGCAATGTGTATTTAAACACTTATGGAAACCCTAAAAACTCTAACCTAGCTTTTGCATGCATGCAAAGCATGCTATTGCATTTATTAAGTAGACTTCAAAATAGGAACTAAAGTAAAAGCTAATTTAACTGAAGTAATTACTATTTCTAACAAATACATGCTCCTGTTCATTTCACGTCGTCCAAATCAATGCATATTTCTTCATATAATAGATTCAAAAATCAACTATTAGTTCAAATATCCTCACAACCAAAGATTTCTCATCATCATCTCATAGGGAATAGAAAGCAACACCAATGACCTTTGTAACCGACAAAACCCCTCGAAACTGCAAATTGCTCTAGTGCAAGAAGCCCCTTGTCCCTTTGTCGACCTCCTTGATGCCCTCTGTCAGAACCTCGAACAAGCCCTTCAAATCCTCCTGCACTAGGGCTTCATGCAGCCGTTGGGATAGATCCACCAATCCATCGTTCTACTGTAGAATCTCCACCAAATTGCTGATCGTCATGGCTGTCGGGCCCTGCCGAAAAGCTTACAGCACAACTATGAAAGAATACCTTCGAAAAAAAAAACTCAAAAAATCGGCAAATTCAACCGCATTTTTCAGTTCAAAGACCAAGGATGGACAAGAAAAATGGAGAGAAGATGGCTGAGACTGCAAACCAATTTTAATGGCATATACACATATATTTACAATAAATCAACATATTGGACATGTAAAATGTCCCTTCGGGTTTCATTTTACGAAGTAATTTTTTTTTGAAAACTAGTATCAATCAATATAGATCTAAATTGATTTAACCCAACGATTTATTTTGAATCAAGAAATATCTAGAGTAGATAGGAGAAAAGCAATAATAGGCCCCCAGGTCTGAACATTTGAACCATGCTCTGATACAAAATGTAGCGACCCCATTTCCGGGGTCCTACTTAAAACTATTTTCTATGTTATAAGAAGATAATATAACCCATTTAAAATGCATAATCAATGATAAAATTAAATAAATTCTAGAATTGAACCAACAAGTAAGCACAAAACACAGAACCTGTTACCATAGGTCGAATCCATTGCTGAAGGAGAGTTCATTGTCTTCAGTCGAATCCAGCTTGTCTAAGTGCCGACTAGGTCTTCGGTTGACATCCACAAGTAAATTATCGTTTAAACATATGCAAAGCAATCGTTAGCTTCACCACCCAACCATAGGATTATGCAATCAGCCAAATAGCCACCCCCGAGCCTTCGGGGTCAGAGAGGATACACACTAGTAAGGATTCAAGAGTGAGCTCCCTCTCACCAAAATCCTTAGCCAAACTCACAATAGAAAACACAATCCGAACTCATTCGCCATTTCGAAAGTCACCCAGCGTTAGGGAGTCATCCCCTCTCCCTTCCTTACCTCTTGGTTAAATAGAAAAATTCTTTGTAGCACATGTCGCCTCATGCGATAATAATATTTTATGCAAAATTATTTAATACAAATATTCACCCAACCATCTGTCACTCTCTCATGAGAGTGGACATACTTCCCACATTTTACTCCTAGATGTCCCCTAATGCTAGGATTCCAGTCTCTATTTTAGTGGGTGCAGATGGAGTTGACTAGTTAATGACACCTAGTCTATCATTTGCTCTATATTTAATTATTCCCAATTATTTAATTACAAATAATCATTTCATGCACAAATAATATAATGCAATACTATTCGTCAAATATATAATTACAAATAAACATTTCATGCACAAATAATCTAATGCAATACTATATGCCAAATACATAGGTGTTCATTTATCAATTTCATTTATCCATCTAGGTACCACATTGTCGGGTCCTTTTGACAACACTTTCTTTCCTTAATTGTTTAGGTACCACATCGTTGGGTCCTTTCGACAATAATTTCTCATTTTATTGTCTAGGTACCACATCGTTGGGTCCTTCTGACAATAATTTCTCATTTTACTATTGTGCTAGGATTCCATGTAGTGATTTTAGGAACAATTATCATAAATCATCTGGCTACACTCTATGTGAGACTAATGGTGTTGAGGAGTAAGTTCGTTCTTACTGCGTGCCCCTCAACCTCGTATGTGCCAAAACCGTTATGGTCTCACCCATACGACTTCACGCCCACATGAGTAAATTTGAACGGGCTTTCAACTCGTGCATGGATGCTATCGGGAGCCAACACCATCGTCGTACCCCCATGTGTGTTTTTCTTCCCATCCTCTACATCTCCCTTTTTGTTCTATCATGGGTCTGTCGGTAAACTGTCTTACGTGTCACTGTACACATACTCAGGGCACACATCAATAGTACTGCTAAAAAAGTTATCATATCATAATTCATTTGTTAATCGTTAAGCAAAACATCGATAATTGTCCATTGGATTCACATCATGATCACCCGCATAATTCCATTTCCATATTTCAGCATAAATGCAACATTCATCATAATATTTCACATGTGCTAATCAATTAGCAATATTTCATATTAAAATCACAAGTATCCATGATCATCATTAAATCAATCATTCATTAGAAACATATTCATTTATCACATATATCACTAATCAGTCAATAGTTTGTTCTAAATCAACATATAAGCAGTCATTTATCTTGGTTTCTTTAACTGTGTTACTTGCAAATAAGTGTCATCAATATCAATAAGCATAGCGAGGTTGAGGGGCATTACAATCATTTACCATATATGCTTAAGTTTTAGTGTCAAGATGCGTAGCATCAATCTGGGTCATTTTTTATCAAATGCCCTTAATAACATAATGAGATTATTGTCTAAACAAGATAGGGCACTACATACACTCCCTCTTTGGGAAAATTTGTGTCAAATTTTTAGAACAAGAAAATATCTTCTTTGGCCAAGGTTTCTCTATGTATTGTCTCATATAAGTACATGACTTCAACATATGTACATTTTCTCTCTGTTAGAGTTTATACAACAAGAGAAATAGCTGCAAAGCAGCAAGTCCCTGCTCCTCATTTTGTTTATTTGAATATAGCAAAAAATAAAGAGAAAAGTCATTGAGCTCAATGGTATGATCAAGATCTTATGTTTAATTGTTTTACACACTATAGTATGAACAAGGGTTTTCATGACTGTATATTGTCAATTTTTTTATCTCCTATGGGCCCCAAACAATCACCTACATGACACTTTTTTTAACCTAATTGTTGTAGAATGTGAATGTGAAGATTTAAGTCATTTAAATCAAAGGTCAAAGTGAAGAGGACCAGTCAAGCTTATGCATGCCATCGTCTTCTCAAATGAAAAGGAAAACTGTCAAAAATTGAGCTGCATCGTCCTACATACTTTATGTCATATGTTGTCGTTTGTGTATTTCAATAAAATTCTTCAACGTTGATCCTGGAATAAAAGGCCTGTGACTTTAATAATTTGTATATTTTTTTTTTAATTATGGTGTTCATGTGATAAGTGTCATTGTATTGTCATTTCTCTATGTCCCATGGGGACGAGGTAATGTTAAGTATATTAACATTATATTCAACATAGTGTTAGGTAATTTGGTTAAAAAGTCAAATGTATATTAGTCCAAGGTATCCAAGCACCGAGAGTAGCGAGGTGCTTTACAAACTAGTATGAGGGAGATGTTGTAACATTTTAGATCAACCTATCTTGATCTTCCATATTATGCAATTGGCTTCCAGTCTGATCCAAAATCCATGCATTTTGAATATGATAATGTCATAGATCATATAAGATTAATACACATTGTGCATATATGTTGAGATTGGGTATTTATATAGTTTGTTTAACTTCCATACTCATTGAATAGTCTAATCCAGAAGTACGCAATTTTCCCTTCATGTAATTCAATTGACATGTGCCTATAGTTTAAGAGGATATGAAAAGAGTCAAAGAAGCAATTGCTAACAACATAAACAAAATTATCAAGGCGAAACAATCATGCAATTGCAAGACAGTTTGGAGATCAACTTGACAGTTGGCACTAGCAATCATTGCATTGTGTTTAGTGTCATTTTCCCTTGTTTCCATGTTCCTCGATATGTGCATCAATTCAAGTGCTACTAGACGACATATATGTATGGAAAATAGGAATAGGAGCATATCTCAAAAACATTCAAAGCACAATAACAATAGAATATTTGATATGAAATTCCTCAAACCAACAACAAACTATTTAATCTTAATCTCTTAAACCAATATGCTCCCTATAAAGGAACAATGCCATTGAAACTTTAGTAAAAGCATAATAGGACAGAAGTGAACTCCAACGTATGAACAAACATAAAACATTGGCATATGCCACACTATATACAAAAATCGGGCTCATTGACCACCACGGCTCTTGCAATGTGAGAATGCCAATAAATTAAAGCACTTTAGCAACAACTAGCAAAGACACTAGCGAAGCTGCTCTCATGTCAATGCATAGATCTACAACAATCTTACAGTTACCTAATTCTGAAAAAATATAAAAAAACAAAACCATATAAAAGCCTTAAATAAAGCCTCAAATGTCAAATAATAAAACAAGATAAACAACTTTCAAGCAATATAGTGGAAGGCTGGTCAAATTCTTCCAGAAAAAGCTTGGGAAATGAGATTTCTTAACTATTTTGGAATGCGAACCTGTGTAAATCCACCACCATAGGAAAAATCGACCACAACCTTTCGTGAAGTGTGAACATGATATCGACTTGAGTGGAGGCATACCAAAAACAGTTAAAATTTTGACCAAAATATAGTTACAGAATCTTGTAACAGTGGCTATTTACATCATTTAAAAAAAAGGGCATACAGAGATCTTGAAATAAAACCCCTCTATTCAAGTTATTTCCGTGGTAACATATCAGGAGCGATGAACCTCCTTTTGCCCATCGAAATTGCACAAAACTCAAGCCACCGACACCTTGCAGAGTTTCAAGCAGAGTTTCTTTTCTGAGAATACATTTAAGAAGATCCGCATAACCCTCTAACAAACCTTGAATTCCCTTAGATTTGATAGAAAAAGGGTCAATGTAGAGTTGGTGGGAAAGACCAATGCATACTTGTCAGTCCGAATTTCCAGATATTCGATAGAAAAAGGGTCAATGTAGACTTGTGGCCAACTATCAAACAAAATATAAAAATACAAAACGATATAAAAGCCAACTGTCATACATAGTGATCTATAGCTACAGTGATCTCCTAACAGAGCTGAGATACAGGTCCGTCCATTCCGCACTTTGTTTAATATCTCGAGATATGGATTTAAGGAATTGAATACCTGGCATCATACACAAACCTTGTGATAGATAAGAATCCTCGTGCATGGAGAGAAACCCACATGGCAACCATGCCTTTCATCATTCCCTGACTTGTCGCACATGCACTGTAAAATAATATTTAGACAACAGATCATTCCTTTCTGTCATATTCAAACATATATTCATCAAAGTGTACACGCGGAATTGGAAATCTACTGTTACAAACTTACAAATAATACCTGTCTGGTCAATTGATGATGAACTTGAAATTGATTATATATCTGTTTGTGTATAGTCAATTGGTCATTGCTCACATGCAGTCTAGGGATTTCTCTGAACTCGAGAGCAATAGAACAATGGAGGGAATTAGTGGTTTCTGTTATTATACAATGATTTTCATGACATTATTGTTGGTTTTAAAGCTCATCTCAAGAAAGTGTGCTGGCAAGCTGCCTCCAGGGCCTCCCGGATGGCCCATTGTTGGGAATTTGCTGCAGCTCAGCAAGAATCCCAACGTGTCTCTATATCACCTTACTGTGAAATACGGTCCTCTAATGACCCTTCGTCTTGGAATGAAAACAAAAGTTGTGGTTTCATCTCCGGCCATGCCCAAGGAAGTATTAAAGACTCATGACAAAGTATTTTCTAGACGCACCGTCACAGCTGAAGTAGCCAAATTCCTCTCCCAAAGCGATTATTCCATCATATGGAACAACTGCGGGCCTAGTTGGCATATGCTCCGCAGATTCTCCAATACCGAGCTCTTTAGCCTCAAGAGACTGGAGACCTTGCTGTATCTCAAGAGAGATCAGGTCTTTTCCACCATTCAATCCTTTTTTGAGGGTTCTACAAAGGCCAAGGGTGTGAATATGGGGCACACTGTGTTTGTTACCATTAGATTATCTTTCATTAATCCATCTCAAGCCACAGACAAGTTTCAAGGAACTTGTGCACATTCGAATGTCAGGTAAAATGTTGAGGAGGGGCCAACAATCTACAAGCAGAAGGTGTTTAGCTCCTCATCTAATGTAGTTCCACTTGAAGTAGAACTTAAGCAGAGGTAGAAAAAGAAAAGGCCTACAACCACTGAGAATAAAAGATTACGGCTTGTGAAATTTTTAGGGAAAATTTGCTTTGATTTTGTGTTTTCCTCGAAGAATCTGAAAATTCATCGAAAATTGCTTAAAATTCTCCAACTCCCAGGTCTGGTTTGACGTCAATAAGGAAAATGCTTATACATTGTGCTCACAAGATACTTTTCATGTACACTTAATTTCAATTATATTTTTGTTGAATCTTTCTTTTCCTTTCAGGTCTTTCTGAGATGGATAAAAAGAATCCTCTTCTACTATATTTTCTACTGTGTCCTGTGGAATTTTTACAGAAAGTAATAACTGCAGATTGGCCTTTATGTGCTCACGTCTTGAGCATAACCAGCCAGCAGAGATCAAATTAGAGGGATGCAAACCATTTTAGTTTATAAAGGGCAGAGACACCTGACATTAGTACTTCAAATGTCTGGTTATTGACCTTAAAATTGTAGTAGCTCAGCATCACATACGAGGATAATGCTTGCATCTATTTTATTTGTGTGGTAGGTTGTTCATCTTGTAACCCAAATGAAGTAAGGTCAACTGCAGGCAATAATTCAAGATGCCTCGAAAAGGACAATCACACTACTGATCAGAAATCAAGTCCAAGTATAATAGACATGGCAGTCATACAGTCAATCGAACACATCCATGCACCACATAATCTGAAAAATGATGCCTCTGAGGATCCATCAATGTTATGCAGTAAGAAAACTAATGAGGATCTTCCTAGTGGTGCTGGTGTAAAAGGTAAGAAGAGAAGGGCATCAAGTGAGGAGAAGGATGAGAATAGGCAAATTCACCGAGCACCCACCCAGCGCGTTGCCAACATTGCACTGCAGGATCTTGCAAAATATTTTGATGTGCTGATCACTGAAGCTTCAAGGAGTTTGAAGGTAGGGATTACAGTCTTGAAAAGGAAATGTAGAGAATTTGGCATCCCTCGCTGGCCATACAGGAAAATCAAGTCCCTTGATAGTCTCATACAGGATCTACAGGTAACTTCTATGCCTTTTGGTTTTGCTTTAAGGACATCTCTGTATCCTTTCACTAACGCTATAATATCATGAGTATTGAAATTCTGGTTTTTTCTCAATGAGGACATCCATTTTATTATGTCATTCAATTTAACTACAAAATTATGAAAAATAGCAGAAAATTTGAAGGAAGTTCAATTCTCTATTCATAAAACTATTGTTTCACGTTGTCTTTGCTTCTATTATATTGTTTGTGGCATTTTATAAGAGGCATACAGATAAATTTCATTTAAAAAATACAGTTACGTTGTCTTACCTGTTTCTCATGAACAATCTTCATTACGTTGTCAAGAAGGTCAAGGGTTTGAATCTTTTAGGACTGTTAGGACATGGCTGATTGAGTCAATGGTGTGGTCATCACATCGATAAGGCTCCCCTGTGATCCCCTGTGGTTGTCGACTCCTCCATAGAAATAGAACAGTGCAGAGCGAGTTTCTTCCAGAATTCTAGAGTTTCTTTGAATGATCGATCATCACATCAATTCTTTTGTGCCCATTTGGAAGTGTCCAGAATTCTAGAGTTTCTTTGGAAGTGTCCAGAATTCTAGAGTTTCTTCCGAACGATTCGGACCCGAAAACAAAAACATAGAATTGACTATTCCAACCTGAAACCAAAAACATACATGAGAAATGAATTTATTGCATGAATTAATGACTTTGTCATATCATGCCAGATGAATTAATTCTAGTAAATACGTGGCATGTTTGTGTTTTTTTCAATTTTATAATTTTATAATTATTTTGCACAGCAGGACAAATTTGTCACATCTTTGTATTACACCAATTACAAAATAGATAATTTAATTTCTAAAATGGTAAAAATATTTTTAATTTAAAGAAAAAAACATTTTAATACCAAAAAAATTAGAAAACTTTATTCAACATTAAGTTAAAAAATTAAAACAATTGCAGGTCAACGAAACACGGCAACCAAACGATCGCTAGACATACTATCATGCCACCGATATCCAAGATGGCAAAGTGCCATGGATGAAGAGTACAGTTCTCTTCAAAAGAACAATACATGGGAGCTAGTTTCTCTTCCACCTGGAAGAAAATTAGTCAAATGTAAATGGGTCTACCACATGAAAGTTGCTGCTAATGGCTCTATCAGCAAATACAAAGCAATGTTGGTGGCAAAAGGTTTCTACCAAGTCCAAGGAGTGGACTACAGTGAGACTTTTGCACCGGTTGCAAAGATGGATTCCATCTGCCTTGTTTTGGCGATTTCCACATCCAAGCACTGAGAAGTGAACCACATGGATGTGAAGAGTGCTTTTCTACATGGAGATCTTGTTGAAGAGGTATATATGCAACAGCCAGAATGCTACACATCAGATCCATCATTAGTTTGTAGATTGAAGAAATCTGTGTATGGGTTAAAACAAGCCCCAAGAGCTTGGTATGCAAAGATGGACTCCTTCCTTCTTTCTCAGAACTTCAAAAGATGAAAATCTGATCCGAATGTGTACCTACAGCATGTTAAAGGTCATTTGTTGGTTATTGTACTTTATCTTGATGATCTTCTCATTACTGGTAGCACTCTTACTTCAATAAACAAGCTAAAAACTGCCTTAAATCTAGCTTTTGACATGAGTGATTTGGGCTTGCTGAGTCCACGGGGGATTCACTAGAAGGCAATATAATACCACGTTCATTTATATTGCGGTATTAAATATTCATGAAAACCTAAAAATTATATTGTTTATATATTAAGGGGCAAACAGTTTTTTTATTTAATGTAACAATACAAAAATACTTTGGGGTATTTTTTATATGGATGGGCTGACAAATATCCGCCAAATGGAGATGGTGGGTGTTGATCTATATCTAACTTTGGAATGTATTTCATATATGTATATTTTATTCCTATAGAGATGTTATTATTCCTCTATACATAAGTGTTTGTATTCCGATAGAGATGTTATTATTCCTCTATACGGAAGTGTCGTCATTTATATTGTAAGTGTCGTTACTTATACTTGATGGGTTATTTGACCACCTTGATGGGGTTGGCCCTATATAAGTCATGTGGGTAAAAGGGTTATTAGACCACCCTAGTGGGGTTCGGCCCTATCAGCGTGTTATGTGTTTAAGTTGTGGCCGACCTAGTAAAGGTTATTAGGCAAGTCAAGTCAAGTATAAATAGAGAGCGGGAGGCACTCTATTTGATCATTCACTTTTCTCTCAGACACTCATTGGAGAGTGGCACACTAGTGGAGGAGGAGAATCTGCTGCTAGGAGGAATATCTCTTGTACTTGGGTTTCTCTCATTGCTCTATCTATCTCTGAGGAAGTTGCGGGGTTTTTCACCTTCTTGGTTTTCCCCGCTGAAACTCTCTGTCTCTTGTGTGCTTGCATTATTGTGTCCATGATTGATATGCTGTAGATATGCTATATATATGATGTACATGTTATTCTCTCAATTAATATATTAGATCAGATTGAAAATTATGAAGAGCTAACATGGTATCAGAGCTAGCCTAAAAGAAGGCATGGTATGGCATTTATGACACTTGTTTCACTTGCGAAGCTAGGGATTGATATAGCAAAAACCAGTCATCATAGAAATTTCGCTATAAATACATTTCGGCGTGGTTTTAGGATATGAAAATATTACAGGTCGAAGATAAGATCCTCATGTACCTTGTGTCCAAAGGACAGCCTCTAATTCATTGTACATTGTGATTTATGATCAGTACAAGTTAGGGTTTCTGCCTCTTCCAGATCTCAGTTATAAACAAGTGACCTACGAAAAAAAGGTCATAACTTGGGCTAGGAAGCTCCAAATGAAATTTTGTAAAATGTCATAGGTAGGATATGGACTGTACTTTCTCAGGTAATTTTTTCAGAGGCCGAAATTGATCCAGTGACACGTGGAACTTCGTACAAGTTCGCTCTCCTGTTTTATCCCATAAACTAGTCACGTTGTGACACTTGGCATAATTCTCTATCAGAGAATCCATTTGAGATCAGACCTATGGGGTTGGAAATATAACAGGTTAGGCTACCACAGGAAGAATTTTCAAGCCCTGCAGATTTGAAATTTTAGAGTTACACCATAAACAATCAGGTGCATATTTCTGTCAAAACAAAATTGGATTTTGAGCACCTTCATTCATGGCTCCGGGAATTTAGGGTTTAGGAGAATGTTGAAATTTTTGTATCAAAGACCACAGCTAGATGATCCTCATCAAAATCGAAATTTAGAGACCAATATCGAATTTTTTGGTTTGGCAGAAGGATGGACTTGATCAAACCCTAGTTCGGGATTTTGATCGGAAAGGTGGAAAATTAGGGCTTCTGCAAAAGTTGGAAGTTCTGAAGTCTGTGACCACGGCTGGAAGATCCTCAGAAAAATCAAAGTTTAGATATTTGGATCAAACCTTTTGGTTGGGCAGTAGGGTGGTATTTATCAAACCCTAGTTTGGGATCCTATCCAGAAGATCTGGAAGTTTCAAAGGAAATTTTGAGGGGTGAAACTTTGTAGTTTTCAAATTCTGAGTATACCAACTTGATCATCTCATCAAGGCACATCTTTCTATCCTTTCAGAAGTTTAAAATTCAAAGTTTGAATTTTTAGGGTTTCTCTAACAAACCCTAATCCAACTCCAGATCCAGTTTCTGCAAATCAAGTTGATTGGGTTAATCCTAGAAGAGAATGGATTGGTCATCTGCATAAGTGAAGAAGTTCCAGTTTCAAAGGGAGACGAGGCTAGGGCCTTACATAAGAATATTACTAGCAAACTTGATAGGTATGGCTTATCCAAGTATGTTTCGAGATCTGTTCATGATTAATTTTATGGTATGTTTGTCTTCATTAAGGTTAGTACAATCTTGATTAACTTTAGACTTGTCATATCACCTTAATAAAATTATGAATGCAGATATTCATTGATTAGGGTTTTGACACTTATGATTGTACTAATGCATTGTGGTGTTGTATGAGGTTGATGTTTTCCGTGTTATACCTCCATATTTCATAGTGTCACATCTTCACCATAAAAATAGCTGACGACACTTCCCCTACTGCTTAAAACACCCATAAGAGAAAAATGATGAGTGATCCTTGGAGACAAACCTATTCTGTCAAGAATCAACCCAGCTGAGGCTTCATATACCTACACTATCGTGCCTTGCTCCAGCTTAGGTGCACGGTAGTCAACACTATTGCACTATGCTCTTTCGATGCCATGCGGTACTACCACGTTATGCTCTGTTTGAGAGGCGTGGTACTCCCTTTTTAGCCTTTTTGCCATGGCTTGAGGGATCTTGATCTTCGAGAGATTTTTGAGGATTGGTGTCCCTGATTCGATCCTAACTCACTTTCTATGATTAGTAGGCCTGATCCACTAAACTCTCCCAAGATCCACCCTTCTCTCTTGTTGGTTAACCCTACTACACACTATAAGAGAGAGACATTCCATGAGCAAAGGGGAGGACTCTTGGAGACATCAAACATATGATCTTGAATCTTTGTGGAGATAGCTAGAGGAGGAAGCACTTGGAGCTGGGAGTTGGATTGGACATCAAGCAACCATTGTAAGTGACTTCAAGTTGGTAATAGAACATAACTTGTCTTGTTTCCCAAATCACATGTGTTGATTTTGTTTCAATTATATGATTTGTATCTATTATAGATTTAGATACTAACTCATATTTCAAGTTGCTAGAGAATCGTATATGCTTGTATCTTGGTTTCATTTTGACAAGTTCATTCACGAGGACTTGGAAATTAGAGCAACCATAAAGACAAGCAATTGGATTGAAGGTCAGTTAGATCTCTTCTGTTTCTCCCAGCAGTTTAATATTGAAATGTCCATTTAGATCTAGGAATTAAAGGTAGCATTTGTTATTTTTTGTCTTAGTTTAGAGTTAGTTAAAGTCTACTTTAACCTAAGAGAATTTCTACCTATCCGTAGGGAGAAGATTCTAAAACAAGAATGGCGACTTTGTTGGTTTGAACCCCATTTGATTGATTGATCTCACTTTCAGTCATTTTTTATTATGATTCTTCTTTCTCTTCAAACCAGTACTGAATTTTGGTCTCCTTGACCTTTATTCTTCCCTCCTCTCTACATTTTTCCTCCCTCTGTGATCAGTGAGTCTTCTGGGTCTGCAGCAACCTTGAAAAATTCAATCTTCTTTTCAAAAGTTGCGTTTTTCCATCCTTTGCAACAATACTGCGCCCCCACCACTGTCTACAGCGGGGTAGTACTGCATATCCAGTACTTTTACCAGAGCGGTAGTGTACCAGTACCGTGCTCTATTCTGTTTCTGCCACGTGGTAGTGTCTGCATATTTTCAATTTCTTCTTCCCTGCTTGGTTTCCTGAGTCATTTTTTTATTTTCTCTGCTTTAGTTGGTGTTTTCTGTTGCCTATTACTATCCTGTTCATTACATAGTCTTTGTGGTGTGTTTATTTCTCTTGTGAGGCTGATTATTTTATGACTTAGTGGCATTATTGCACATTGGGTCACCCCTTTAGTCTGATTGCATTGGCTTGATCTTCTCATCAAAACCAAACCATTAATACTGTTCTTTTTTACTGGATTGTGTATCTTTCATAATCACATTATTATCATTACAATCTATATTGAAAATTACCATTGAGAGAACATTTCTGTTGTTTGGTTTGAAATGATCTAACAGCATTATTGTGCATTAGGAAGTGAACCATTTGAATTTGCCACAGAAATTCTCATTTTTTGAAGCATCCTAGTTGCAAGATTAGTGAATTGGAAAGAAGTGTTTATTTCAGTTTTGGCTCTACTTACAAAAAGAAAGAATTTTTTTTTTTTTTTGGTTTTTAATTGCTTATGAAAGTTTCATGCATTTATGATCGAAGAACTCTCTCTCTTCCATAGCTAGTTTTCATCGAATACAAGGCTTATTTCGATTCATTCGCACTTGCATGGTTTGGGTGGTCACAACACCACCAAGTTTCACGTCCATTTACCCGATTGAGTAATACAACCACTAAAATTAATCTCCCTAACTAAACCAACATTAACCTCACTTGAGGAAATCAAAAGAATTTGGTAGTTAGGTAGGACATCGGGGATAGGCATCAAAATAATTCCCCCTTGTCATTTTCATCTGAGACATAGTTGTTGTCCTCTAGGGAACTAAAATCCTCTGGCATTTATTGACACGGTCACAGCTAGTTTATGGAGGGGCCTCCTGACTATTTTTAACTTCCAAGGGTTAAACCGCTGTGAGATTGAGAACTGGACGGACTGTATGGAATGTCGCACTCCACTTAGCCCTAAGGCAACATCGATCATTTTCTTCCTTGTAATTCATAGTAATGCAAGGGTGATAAGGTAGAAGCACCAAAAACCTTTTCCAACGTGTCATGAACGAGGTAGCTTAGTGACTTTTCTACTAGGGGTCTTTTACCCAGGATCCCTTTCGGTAGAGGGATATCCTTCTCATATTGGTCTCTCACATTGTATTGTTCGACTTGGATTTCATCACCTTGTGAAGGATACAACTTGTTGAGGTCTCCAGCTCTTAGTTAGGAGTTTACTTGTTATCTCATCTTTATAGAGGGTCATTTTCTTTTTAGTGACTGCTTGTTGGCATTCTGGCCATTATTTTTCTCAGCTCGCTTACTGAGACACTGGTCTCAGTATAGATTTTAGAGCTTTCTTTTTTGGCCTGCGAGCCTTTCTTTTTCGAGCTCCTCTTTTACACACTCAGCTGCATTAGAGTTTTTGAGTTCTTTGTTACGAGACTGCCCTCGGATTTCATATTCCTGCCATTATGTCAGAACTACCATGGAGATCACGACGAGTACAAGGAAAAATCCCTCCACCACCACCACCGCCACAGACCTCCGGTCCACCTACATCATGTATTCCCGCTCCTCCTGGCCGTGGTGCTGGTCGAGGGAACATTCCACCATCGATACACACTACATCTTCAGTTCCGTCTATAACCCTTACTCACAGCACAGTCTCAGAACCTCTTGCAGTTTTTGCAACCATTAGTATATCTAAGATTCCCACTGTTATTCAATATATATCTACCACAGTGGACAACATTACAGCAGCTGAATCTAGTATAGCCCAAAATACTAGACCAGAGGCCATCCTCCTACCTGATGTCAACACCTCCCTTCCACCAGACACTTTCCACGATGACACAGACAGATCTGTTGGCACCACCGAAGGATCTGACTAGGATATAGTTGGCTTGATTTCAGTCCCGGGCGGGTACGTCGAAATTATTGAAGACACTCAACTTCTTGATACACCTTTTGAACCTGACTATGGCTTTATCACTTCCCAGGCGGAGCTTCCGCCTGTTATCACTGCGCCATCCAGCGTTCATCCACAGGAAACCAGTTCTTCCAGCAACGTACCTCGTACCATATCTCTTTCCAACCTCCCTCCAGGACATGAGATCATGGCCTCCATTCAGTCTAGTATGGTTAGTCTAGCAAATTCCCCGTTAGCGTCGGCACAGTTTAAACGTGACACAGAACAAATGTTCTCGACGACTTCGAGATATCCCCCTGTTACCTGTCCTCCAGACTATCGGGATCCCAACATCCCATCTAGCACGGAGTTTCATCACTCCTATATAGATAGCTCCAGACCTTTAGGCATTACTATACCTATGTTCCCACCGGACCCCGAAAACCCTTTTCAGGATATGAACCTGGACCCAGTCTTCGATGGTCCTCCTATCGTTGAACATGCTATGGACGATACCCCCAATACCCCTTAGTTAAATTCCCCACATTTGCTGCCATCACCCATGTTTGGCACACATTCCATGAGGATAACCTAGTTTTCTCTCTATCCTTACCTGTCGGATATGGAAGACCCCCTCCACAAATCGACACTTTTTGCGCTGTTGGCCAATCGACACTATCGTATTTGGCTAGTGTCGGAAGAACACCAAGTCTTACTGCTGAATCATCCATTTTGACCGGAGGTTCACCTTCGGCCACTATCTACACTATCTTAGGAGGTGGACAACCGAATACCATGATCCCCAACTCCAACAACCAAATTCCTCCTGTCGGACCATGAACCCAACCTACTGGAGGACAATCCTTTGTTGGGAACCCCGTTCCTAGTCAACAACCTCCTCCTATCAGGTCATCAACCCAACCTATTGGAGGACAATCCTTTGTTGGGAACCCCGTTCCTAGTCAACAACCTCCTCCTATAGGACCATCCAACCCATCTGCTGGAGGGCAACCCATCAGCACCATCCAACAAACCTCCCAACCAACAGCATCTGCTCAGTATGGTATGTACAACACACCTGGTAACAGACAACCTTATACCGGTTTTCCAACCGGGCCCCATCTTCAACATCGCTCGTCAGGTGCGCTTCCTTCTTGGGAACCTCAAATCCCACAGAGTGGGGGGTACTCATTATTTGGAAACTGCAACCCAGCTGGAGGGAAATCTAAGATTCCCCCCAACTTGAACTCCAGCTTCCCTTATCCTTCGGCTGCTACAACTCCATGGAACCCATCTCTTCAATTTCCACACGTTCCTCAAGGAGGAACGAAATTCCATGGACACCACTGTTTCAGCCACCCCCCAACCCTGCTATGGGAAACCCTCCACTTACTTAATATAGTGGTAACATTCCTGGAACAAAACAACTCCAGGGAAATTTTCCCCAATCAGGAGCAGCAACCATTCCTGGGTTACAACAACCCCAGGGTACCATACCTACCATCCCCACTCAACAGAACATCCACCAACCGGTTACCAACACTCAATCGGTTAACCAGATGGCCTACTACCCATAGAACTTCTAGCAGTACCCTGCAGGAAACACATATGGGTATAACATGCAACAGTATACTATGCAGGGCCCCCCAGGTTTCTCTGCACTATATGGTTATTACTCATACCCGCAGACTAATCGTCAACTTCCCTTTTTGGCCACGCTAGACTTACCTGATTTGTTGAGGCTCATTAATGATCCCATATGGCATGAACCTCACTGGCCCCCCATTTCAGCCAAACTTCCATCGGACATTCCTAAGTTCGATGCTAAGCTTGGGGAAGACCCCAAGAATCACATAATGACCTTCCATCTTTGGTGTTCATCCAACTCCTTGATGGACGATTCCATTTGACTACGGCTCTTCCAGTGTATGCTTACCGGCATGGTAGCAAAATGGTACATTGAGATGCCACAACACTCTTTCCACGATTTCAACACCTTGGCTATGTCGTTTCTGACCCATTTCCAGCTCCCCATCCGGTATGAGACTAGAACAGAACTGTTAACCTCGTTGCGTCAAACCACTTCTATGCACATTTTGGATCACATCCATGAGTGGCATCGACACCGTAGGCTAATCAAGGCACCCATTCCAGATCAAATACTTGTTGATTGGTTCACGAAGTTATTTTTGCCTCCCATAGCTAGGGATATCGCTATGCGCGGGCCGGTCACAGAAGAACAAGCCATCTCGGCAGCTCAGTACATGGATTTGGTATATACCCAATCCATCACTTTACACAAACTTCTTCCCCATGCTGCCCGCGTTACCACTGATCCAACGAAACCCGCCACTGAACTCCCCATTGATAGTATTGTCGGTTCAGTCAAGGCCCAGCCTACTACCAACTTGACAGGGCAACAAGCTTCTGCTTCCCCCTCTCTATCTCATGCTGCTCCAAAAGCTACTACTTCTCCTGCTATCTCCTCCAAAGTGAACACAGTTCAATCTACATCACAACCATCCGGAGGAAAGAAGAAGAGAAATCGTGGTAAATCCAAGAAGAACCAGCAAGAGAAACCCAAGCCACAACCCACCCACAACGATGCGAAACCACGTCGAAAGGCTAAGTTTCCCTACCTAATTTGTCAAGACGATCACTACACGCGTGACTGTCCCTACAAGGATGAAGTCAACAAATTCGTTAAAGGATCCTCTCGCCCGATAGTGTTAATTGACCCTTTCCCTTAGCAGCAATAGTAGATGGTTTCCGAAGAAACCCCACAAGGGGGCAACTCAAGCAACCCAACTCGTGGAGAGACGTCTGCAAATCACGAAATCCTGATGACGAGTAATGAGGAGATTCATATAACCATTCGTTCAAAGACATATGAGAACCCTCCTAGTTCAAACAAATAATTAGAGATAGCCAAAGGCAAATCTCTTGTTGAAGATCTGACTCCTACCCCTCCCCCTACTGGCCATCTCCATATCGAGAGACCGCTTACGGACATAGTGCTACGCCCACCCAAGGGCACCATATGAAAGGCGACATTTAATCCCAATACGCGAGCTACCCAAAATTACAACATTATTGAGGATTTAGCTCAAGCACCTTGCGCCATGTCGACTCTTGAGGTTATTTAACACTGCCCTATGCAGTGTAGAACCTTACTTTCAGCACTGGGTGTTAAAATTCAATATGCTAAGACAAAAAATAGCAGCATTACATTCCATTTCACAATAATAGCATATACAGGATCACTGAAGAAACAACAAGCACAGCATAAACACAAGAGACAGAGATTTATCCTGGGAAACCCTCATGGGGTAGAAAACCCAGCAAAGCTTCCTCAATATAGATGACCAGCAATATACAAAGATGAAACCCTGAGACATGATCTCCTCCTCCACAATAGCAGACCTCTCCTCCACAAGTGTGCTATCCTCAAGTGAGTGAATGTGTATAATGAGGAACACACCTCCTCTATTTATACACTACTCTGATATGTATTTTACACAAGTACATGTAGGCTCGTATTTAACCATTAGGTTAAATACCCCATTATAACTGACTAGGCCGACCCCTCTAGGGTGGTCTAATAACCCTTTGACCCACATAACACATACAGGGCCGACCCCCACTAGGGAAGTCTAATAACCCAAGTTACCACATTCCGACGGAGGAATAAACATCTCCGGATATACAATAAGATCTTCACGGAGCAATGAATCATCTCCGGAATAATAAAGTACAAATATAATATTCTTTGAAGTTACAATATCTCAACACTCCCCCTTAACGAGAAGGATATTATAACAGCATCTGCACGAGCAAGGAGTCATCAACATCATACATGATACATCTATAAATCATTGGAAGCTTTCTCAACATCATCAGTAACTCAACCAGTTACTGGAATATCTTCAATACTGGAACATCAACATCTTCAGTACTGAGTCTTTATCTTCTGCAGCACTCAAACAGCTACAGCAACATCAATATCTGAATCCTCACGATTGTCAGCATCGCCATCACACGATCATCAGCATCGTCATCACATGATCAACAACATCGTCATCTCACTATCATCAACATCGTCATCACACGATCATCAACATCGTCATCTCACGATCATCAGTATCATCATCAAACGATCATCAGCATCGTCATCTCACGATCATCAGCATCGTCATCATACGATCATCAGCATCGTCATCTCACGATCATCAGCATCGTCATCTCATGATCATCAGCATCGTCATCATACGATCATCAGCATCATCATCTCACGATCATCAGCATCGTCATCACACGATCATTAGCATCGTCATCTTACGATCATCCGCATCGTTATCTCACAATTATCAGCATTGTCATATCATCTCGATCTACAGCATCTGGATCATATCGATATACAGCATCTGGATCATCACGATCTACAACATCTGGATCATCTCGATCTACAGCATCTGGATCATCTCGATCTATAACATCTGGATCATCTCGATCTACAGCATCTGGATCATCTCATCTACACCATCTGGATCATCTCGATCTACACCATCTGGATCATCTCGATCTACACCATCTGGATCATCTCGATCTACAGCATCTGGATCATCACGATCTACAGCATCTGGATCATCACGATCTACAGCATCTGGATCATCTCGATCTACAGCATAAGTATCCTCAACCATACCAGTACATTAATCAATACATGTATCATCAAAAGTATGTATTCTCACCAATACATCTATCATCAAAACATGTATTCTTACTAATACATATATCATCAAAAGCATGTATTCTCACTAATACATCTATCATCAAAAGCATGTATTCTCACTAATACATCTATCATCAAAAGCATGTATTCTCACTAATACATCTATCATCAAAAGCATGTATTCTTACTAATACATCTATCAATACAAGTATCCACACTGATACAAGTATACACAACAGCAGCATACCCTGCAACACACATGATCCAATTACGGGATGGTCAATCCCTCTCACTTTAGGACATAGGTCCAAGGATGATACAATCTTGATCCACTTATGGGATGATCAATCCCTCTCAATTTAAGACATCTCTCATGTCTATGGATGATGCAATCCAGATCAACTTACAGGATGATCAATCCTTATCCTTTTAAGACACCTCACCATGTCTAAGGATGATGCAATCCCGAATCAACTTACAAGATGATTAGTCCTTATCACTTTAAGACACCTTACCATGTCTAGGGACGATGCAATCCCAATCTACTTACAGGATGATTAGTCCTTATCACTTTAAGACACCTCACCATGTCTAGGGACGATGCAATCCCAATCTACTTACAGGATGATTAGTCCTTATCACTTTAAGACACCTCACCATGTCTAGGGACGATGCAATCCCAATCTACTTACAGGATGATTAGTCCTTATCACTTTAAGACACCTCACCATGTCTAGGGACGATGCAATCCCAATCTACTTACAGGATGATTAGTCCTTATCACTTTAAGACACTTCACCATGTCTAGGGACGATGCAATCCCAATCTACTTACAGGAGGATTAGTCCTTATCACTTTAAGACACCTCACCATGTCTAGGGACGATGCAATCCCATCACGTACATTTTGAACCTAGTTCATGGACGATGCAGTCCTCACGTACATTTTGAACCCAGTTCATGGACGATACAGTCCTCACGTACATTTTGAACCCAGTTCATGGACGATGCAGTCCTCACGTACATTTTGAACCCAGTTCATGGACGATGCAGTCCTCACGTACATTTTGAACCCAGTTCATGGACGATGCAGTCCTCACGTACATTTTGAACCCAGTTCATGGACGATGCAGTCCTCACGTACATTTTGAACCCAGTTCATGGACGATGCAGTCCTCACGTACATTTTGAACTAGTGGTTCCGGGATGATGCAATCCCCATCACTTTATTCTCGAAGACCATACGTCTACGGATCAATTCAGGGACCAAGGTCCAGGGATGATACAATCCCCACTTCTCGGAGACCTTACGTCTACGTCTCTCTTTAGGACTGAAAGTCCAGGGATGATCCAATCCCCTCAACTGTCCACTAAGGACTTCATTCTCGGAGACCTCACGTCTACGGCTCTCTTTAGGACTGAAAGTCCAGGGATGATCCAATCCCCTCAACTGTCCACTAAGGACTTCATTCTCAGATACCTCACGTCTACGGCTCTCTTTAGGACTGAAAGTCCAGGGATGATCCAATCCCCTCAACTGTCCACTAAGGACTTCATTCTCGGAGACCTCACGTCTACGGCTCTCTTTAGGACTGAAAGTCCAGGGATGATCCAATCCCCTCAACTGTCCACTAAGGACTTCATTCTCGGAGACCTCACATCTACGGATCTCTTTAGGACTGAAAGTCCAGGGATGATCCAATCCCCTCAACTGTCCACTAAGGACTTCATTCTCGGAGACCTCACGTCTACGGCCCTCTTTAGGACTGAAAGTCCAGGGATGATCCAATCCCCTCAACTGTCCACTAAGGACTTCATTCTCGGAGACCTCACGTCTACGGCTCTCTTTAGGACTGAAAGTCCAGGGATGAACCAATCCCCTCAACTGTCCACTAAGGACTTCATTTTCGGAGACCATACGTCTACGGATCTATTCAGGGACCGAAGTCCAGGGATGATACAATCCCTACCTGTCCACTAAGGACTTCATTTTCGGAGACCATACGTCTACGGCTCACTTTAGAACATGTGTTCAAGGATGATACAATCCCCACATGTATTCTCATCAATATACTATCGATCCTGGGAACCCATACAGAACCTGATTCACACTTCTTCTTTAATTGCACCATTAAGAGAATGGTCTTGTCTAGCCACTTGGAGCAAACATCTCATCATGATTCTCTTCCTCTTTCTAAGAGAATCTTCTAGCCACAAGCCTTCTATATTTTGTTTGATTTGTAAATCTTCTTGTTGAACATCCATCACTTGTTCGGTGTTCATTATTCTTCATGATCTTTCCTACAAAACAAAATTAAGTACATGATTAGTAATCCTTCATAATCATGAAATCATGATAACCTATTATGCATACAGATATCATTTATATAGTTATGCAACTATCTTGACCAATACTTTGGCACAACACTTTCCCATATCCTGTATGCATACAGTGGCTATCTAGATGCCTTCCATCTCTACCAGAACATACTATCGAGAGTGTGCACAGCTCTCAGCATGTCAGCAAAGAGGTTTCATTCTAGACAAGCAACAATGGAATGTTTTTCCAACTTACCAATCATATGCATATTAGTAGTATAATGTTCAATGCTCTATGAATGTTTGCACTCAGCATGATATGTTCTAGGAATACAAATATGCATACAAGAAATATCATTTACTATTTCAAATAACAACTCAAATACTTATCTTTTATGTTTATGTGGTTGCCTCCCGCTTGATCTTCTATATGTCCTTTGAACTTCTATTCATTCTGTACCACTGTGCATGCTCAAGTGTGCACTAGTGTCATCCTCATGATCTCATACACAAACATTCATTCATTAGTATATTCTCAAAACATTCTAATTCTAAATAATCTTGAATATGTATAGTCATGATCATTAGTATTCAAGATTTTAGGGAAGTCTTCTTTTACTCATGCATATCATCAATCAAGATAAAATATATAATATGCATAATCCCTTGATTACTAACTTTATGAATAAGCATAACCAATCATTCCAAGTATACTTATATAAGGGATCCTAACACAAGGTAAGATTCATGGGAAACATACCTGGATTAGTATACCTACTTGGTTATGTACAACATACCTAAACAATCTCTTCAATGATTTAGAGATCCTGAGCTAGAACCTGCATGTCTCATAGGTTAAGCATAATATAACAAAGTCATACATACCTCGTAAGTAGAAGAAAGATTATGGATGAGTCTTTGTCTTCATGTTTTCATGGTCATGGAGCCTGATTTGTCTTTTGAGATGTACCTGTGTCTTGTTAGCAGACAACATCAACCTCACACAACATCATAATGCATTAGTACAATCATAAGTGTCAACACCCTAACCAATGAATATCTTCTATGATGCATTCATAATTTTGTCAAGGTGATACAACAAATCTAAAATCAAGATTGTACTAACCGTAATAACATGAAGACAAACATACCATAAACTTAATCATGAACAAATATCAAAACATACCTCGATGAGTCATACCTGTCGAGATCGCTTGTAATCTCCTTATGTAAAGCCTTAGCCTCATCTCCTTTTGAAACAGGAACTCCTTCACTTATGCAGGTGACCAATCCATCTTCTTCTAGGATTAGCCCTATCAACTTGATTTGCAAGAACTGGACCTGGAGCTGGATATGGGTTTGTCAGAGAAACCCAAAAATTCAAACTTTGAATTTCAAACTTCCGAAAGGATAGAAATATGCGCCTTGATGAGCTGATCAAACTGATATATTCAGAATTTGAAAACTGCAAAGTTTCACTCCTCAATTTTGCCTTTGAATCTCCCGGATTCACTGGACGTGACCCTGAACTGGGGTTTGGTGAATTCCACTCTTCTGCCCAATCAAAATGTTTGATCCAAAGCTCTAAGCTTCTATTTTTCTGAGGAGCTTCCAGCCATGGTCATAGATTTCAAAAAATTCCCATTTTTACAGAAGCCCTAATTTTCCACTTTTCTGATCAAAGTCCCGAACTAGGGTCTAATCAAACCCGGCCTTCTGCCCAACCAAAAATTCTGATCTTGGTCTCTAAATTTCTATTTTGATGAGTAGCATCCAGCCGTGGTCTCCGATTACAAAAATTCCAACTTTCTCCAAAGCCCTAAATTCCGGAAGCCATGAATGAAGGTACCAAAAAATAATTCTGTTTTGACAGAAATATGTACCTGATTGTTTCTGGTGTAACTCCAAAATTTTTGATCCACAGGGTATGAAAAGGTTTCCTGAGATAGCCTGATCTGTTATCTTTCCATCTTGACAGGTCTGACCTCAATTGGATTCTCTGAGAGAGAGTTATGCCAAATGTCGCAACGTGACCTGTTTTGGGATAAACCAGGAGAGCGAACTTGTACGGCGTGCCACATGTCACTGTTTTAACTTCGGCCTCTGAAAAAGTTTTCTGAGATAGCTCGGCCTGTTACCTTTCCATCCTGACAGGTCTGACCTCAATTGGACTCTCTGAGAGAGAGTTATGCCAAATGTTGCAATGTGACCTGTTTATGGGATAATACAGGAGAGCGCACTTGTACGGAGTTCCACGTGTCACTGGTTCAACTTCGGCCTCTGAAAAAGTTTTCTGAGATAGTACAGACTGTGTACTACCTGTAACTTTTTACTAAATTTCATTTGGAGCTTCCTAGCCCAAGATATGACCTTTTTCCCAAGGTCACCTGATTTTGATTCAGATCTGGAAGAGGCAGAAACCCTATATTGTACAGATCATAAATCACAAATTACAATGAATTAGAGTTTGTCCTTTGGACACAAGGTACCTGGAGATTTAATCTTCGTCCTGTAACAATTTCAGATCCGGAAACTTCGCCAAAATGGATTTATAGCGAAAGTGCTACGATGACTGGTTTTTGCTATGTAAAACCCTAACCTTCAAATTGTCGTAACTAAGCAAGTGTCTTTAGTGCCATACCTTGTCTTCCTTCAGGTTAGCTCTGATACCATGTTAAAATTCAATATGCTAAGACAAAAAATAGCAGCATTACATTCCATTTCACAATAATAGCATATACAGGATCACTGAAGAAACAACAAGCACAGCATAAACACAAGAGACAGAGATTTATCCTGGGAAACCCTCATGGGGTAGAAAACCCAGCAAAGCTTCCTCAATATAGATGACCAGCAATATACAAAGATGAAACCCTGAGACATGATCTCCTCCTCCACAATAGCAGACCTCTCCTCCACAAGTGTGCTATCCTCAAGTGAGTGAATGTGTATAATGAGGAACACACCTCCTCTATTTATACACTACTCTGATATGTATTTTACACAAGTACATGTAGGCTCGTATTTAACCATTAGGTTAAATACCCCATTATAACTGACTAGGCCGACCCCTCTAGGGTGGTCTAATAACCCTTTGACCCACATAACACATACAGGGCCGACCCCCACTAGGGAAGTCTAATAACCCAAGTTACCACATTCCGACGGAGGAATAAACATCTCCGGATATACAATAAGATCTTCACGGAGGAATGAATCATCTCCGGAATAATAAAGTACAAATATAATATTCTTTGAAGTTACAATATCTCAACACTGGGGACAATGGACCCAGATACTTCAAACACTATCATGTTTAACTTGGAACATGTCAAACCTCAGCTTTCTCACCAGTTAGCCTTCCAGGTTCATACAAAAATCCGTGGACATAGCATCCATCGCACTGTTTTAGATTAAGGTGCCTCCATGTTGATCATGTCTTTGAATTGTTGGAGAGCCTTAGGCTCACCCTAAGTCATGACGTCTCCCACTACTCTCAGGGCATTTGATGGACATGGTTTTCAACCTTATGGACTCATTCCCTCAATTGGTGTTGAACTGGGGGGCAAAACAGTATCCGTACACATTGAAGTCATGGATGCACCATTAAATTACAATCTTCTACTTGGTCGGAACTGGTTTTATGCCATGACCGCCATAGCATCTACTGTCTTCCGGATTGTGCAATTTCCTCATGAAGGGAAAATTGTCACCATAGATCAACTTGATTACTATATCCCATATTCTCATCCGAACTCCGCCAACACCGTCCCGTTATTGGATCAACCTCGGTATCGGTTCCAAGATGTTGGCATTGGTCTTATGAAGGATTCATCCCTTATTGGATTTTTTCCAGAGCTGGGGCCCCATGTTCAACCAGTCAACATGATTTCATCAAATGTCACCCCTTCCAATGATTCATGGGTGATTTCGAGTCCTGTTGAGATTTAAAACTACGGCAACTCCATGCCTTTGAATAGAAACCTCACAATGTACGAAGCAATCCAATCAGCCACCGATTGGGTCGACTGTTCTACCCATCACACCATGGCACAACTCTCGTCTGAGTCTCATTCATCCCCACCACTTATTGATCCTCTCAATTTGATTTTTCCCATTGACGAATCAATTATGGAGGTTATGTGCGGTGATGAGCCACCATGGGGAAATTTTCATCATCGATCTTCAATCCCCACCATTCAGACGCTTGAGCCCGACACAAAACCCAGTACTTCACTTGGAATGGTTCAAACCAAGTTTCCCACTTCCTTCAATGAAGTATTTGCTGAAGGGAACTTGTCTAACCTTATGGCAACCACTCCCATAGATATTTCAGTGAAGCCTGGTATCATGGAAAACATACATATTGGAAAAACATGCACTCCCCTCGAAATGGAATTCTACACTGCCTACTTCAAAACCTTCCGCGTTGTTTTTGCTTGGATTTATGAAGAAATTCCAGGAATAGATCCCTCGATTGTGGTCCATGAAATTCCAACCTTCCCTGGCACCCGACATGTTCGGCAGAAACTTCGACCTGTCCATCCTCGTAAGGCAGCCGCTATTAAAGCAGAAGTTGAAAAAATTTTGCGTGCTGGTTTTATCTATCCTGTCCCATTGACAGAATGGGTATCTAACATCGTCCCCATAGCCAAGAAACAGGGAACGATTAGAGTCTGTGTCGATTACCGTGACTTGAACAAAGCTTGTCCAAAGGACAACTACCCAACTCCGTTCATCGACCAGATCATCGATAACTGTGCCGGGAGTGTCATCTTTTCATTTATGGATGGCTTTTCTAGCTATAATCAGATCGATATCCTCCTAGCTGACCAGCATAAAATAACCTTTATCTGCCCTTGGGGGATTTTTGCATATCGAAAGTTACCTTTTGGACTTAAAAATGCTGGAGCAACTTTCCAACGGGCAATGTCATACGCATTTCACGATATCAAACATATTGTAGAACCATATCTCGATGATATTCCCGCTCATTCTCAGACCCAGGATGACCATCCTGATCATTTAGGTGCCATTTTTGAAAGGTGTCGTCGCTACAATATTCGTTTGAATCCACATAAATGCATCTTTTGCATGGAAGCCAAATTTTTTTTGGGATTCATAATCTCCAAAAGCGGGATATTCTTAGATCCTGCGAAGGTAGAAGCTATCTTAGCCCTGCCTTCCCCCACAAACATTCCAGAACTTCAAAGTTTGCAAGGGCATGCAAACTTTCTACGCCATTTCATCTGTAATATTTTCGAGATAACAAAAGGTTATATGAGGCTTCGTAAGAAGAAAACTCCCTTCATCTGGGACGACGAAGCCCAATGTTCCTTTGATAATCTAAAGGTGGCCTTAACTAAAGATCCTGTGATCCAACCCCCCGATTACACACGAGATTACATTCTTTATCTCACAGCTTCGACTTCCACCATCGGTATGGTGCTAGTCCAGGAAGACCATAACGACATAGAACATGTGGTATACTATCTTAGTAAGAGTCTTCTCGACTCCGAAACTCGTTATTCACATCTTGAAAAACTGGCTCTGGCAACAGTTTTCGCTGTCCAGAGATTTCGTCATTACATTCTACTCCACAGGACCACCGTTATAGCCAATTTCAATCCAATGTATTATATCCTCACGATTCAAGTGCTTGGGGGCAAATATTCTCATTGGATCATCATCCTACAAGAGTTTGACTTGGAATTTGTCAAAGCCAAGTCCAAGAAGTCTTTGGTCTTTGCTGAGTTGATTTGTAGCTTGCCCCATGCTATCGAGCAATCCGAGCCCATCGATTCTCTTCCTGATGAATTGTTGTTCCTCATTAGCATGTCTGATCCATGGTATGGGGATATTTTATTATATCTCCAAACCCAACATTTCCGCCCCGACCTCACTCGTGATGAATTTCGACGCATCCGACATCACGCCAAGTACTACCTCATAGTCAACGATACCCTCTATCGACGTGGTGTCGACACTGTTCTTCGACACTATTTGACTCTAGATGAGGTGAAACATATTCTTAATGACTGCCATGCTGGAGCATGTGGTGGTCATCTCTCTGGGATGGCTACGGCCCAGAAAATACTACGAGCAGGATATTTCTGGCCCTCGATTTTCAAAGACTGCATTGAAACGGTCAAGAAATGTCCACCATGTCAATTCTTTCATAATAAAACATGCTTGCACCCTGCTCCACTTCATCCTGTTATTGCCGTCGGCCCCTTTTCCAAATGGGGCATAGATTTCATGCACTGTAAGCCCACTTCAGCCAGGGGGCATAGCTATGTCATAGTAAGTGTTGACTATTTCACAAAATGGGCCGAAGCGATGCCTACTTTTGCTGAGGACGGCAAAACAGCAGTACAATTCATATTCAATCACATTATAGCTAGATTTGGTGTCCCACAATCCATTGTGACCGATCATGGCTCCCACTTCAAGAACCATATGATTGAGGAACTAAGTGCCAAGTTGGGTTTTCGCCATGAAAACTCAACCCCATACTACCCACAAGCTAATGGCCAAGTTGAAGCCATTAACAAAGTCCTGAAACGAATGATTCAGTGTATTGTGGGTACTCATAAATCCAACTGGCACTCAGCTCTATTTTCAGCACTATGGGCATATCGAACCTCAGTAAAAAGTGCTACTGGGTTTATACCATTCCAACTGGTGTATGGCCTAGAAGCCATTTTACCGATTGAATGTGAAATTCCATCACTTAAGATAGCCATAGAGCTACTTCCCCACACCACTTCCGAAGAGGAACGGTTTCTATACCTAGCCAAGCTAGATGAAACCCACCGCGACACTGCTTTAGCCAACGAAGCTCATAAAAATGCGTCAGACAAATCTGTTCAACCTCGAGTTTTCAATGAAGGTGACCTCATACTCACATATGATCAAATGCACGATAAACTCAAAAAAGGAAAACTACAATCTATGTGGTAGGCCCCTTTGTTGTAAAACGTCTCTTGGAGAAAGGAGCCTATGAACTCGTCGATTGTGATGGCACACCATTGGCACGGCCTCGCAATGGGCTATACCTCAAACGCTTCTACGCGTAAGGTTATCCTACGCGGGATACTCTTTGTACATAATGTACCTAGCTTGTTTTCACTCATCTTTTTGGTGTGCATGCATGGACCTCATGTATCCATTCTTACCTTGACTTGTGATTTTCTACGCAGATGTCTGCCTACTTCGGATTCGCCGATGGTGCAAGCCGGCATACCTAGAACCTCGCTTCTGCAGCATGGGTAATCTATTCTCCCACTGGCGAGTTGCTATCTTCAGGAGCCAATTGTTTGGGTCCTACAACCAACAATATCGCAGAGTACCATGCAGTCATCAGACTCTTGATGGAGGTTGCTTCCCTTGGAATTGACTCCCTATCAGTCTTTTTAGACTCCCAACTCGTGGTTTCTCATCTGAATCGTGTTTACACAGTTCGCGATCCCATCCTACTTCGTTTATTTCGAGGGGTACGCCTCTTGGAACGATCTTTTAATTTCATTTCATATCAACACATACCAAGGGAATTCAATTGTATAGCTGATTCATTAGCTAATTACATTTTGGATTGGCATCTTTCCCATACATAAAAACACATCACAAAAATAAACACACAAGTCATTGTAAATAAATAGGTCATAAAAGTAGGTCCATATATATATTACTGTATATAAACTGTTTTTTCAAATACATAAAGTTTGTGTTTTAAAGACAAAATTTGGGACCTAATCCCATACAAAAATTTGGCTCTCAAAGCCTACATATCGTATACATGCCGCAAAAAGATAAAAGCTACCATCTAAGGAGATCTAGGGGATCTATCATGTTCCTCATCAGATTCCTCACGCTGCTGGTGATAACACACTATAGCCCGAACCACCCTATGGAGGAGTCGGCCAATACACCTAGGCACACCTATAGTATGCCGTTGGAGATGAAAAGGGATGTCATCCACCCTCATAGCGGGGAGACCATGGGTTAAACCCTGTAGGTTCCTCTCTATCTCCTAGACCCCTCTCGCCTCATCCTTGTCTTCTTCCTCGTCCGGAGCGGCTTGGTGATCAACACCACCTCGGCGTAATGGTGAGTACCCTACCGGTCTCTATGGTCCACGATCTGCGACATGCACACGTACATATATTAAAGTCTTTTACACATTATAAAAAACAATAAAAATTATATATTCCAAAAAAAAAAAAAAAAAACATCCATGAAGGTCATACTTGAATTGTCCCAATCCTCATCTTCCAGCAGTGCCAAGTCTATGTCCTCGCAGAAGTAGGACTATCTCTTGTACTTGGGTTGTATCATTGATCTATCTATCTCTAAGGAAGTTGCGGGGTTTTTCACCTTCTTGGTTTTCCCCCGTGAAATTCTGTGTCTCTTGTGTGCTTGCATTATTATGTCCATGATTGATATGCTGTATATATGTTGTACATGTTATTCTCTCAGTTAAGATCCTAGATCAGATTGTAAATTCTGAAAAATTAACACCTAGCATGGACAAGGAAGCTTCTCACCTCTTTTTGAGTTTTGAGGACTGGTAGTTTTTTAAGGATTTCAATTTTAGTAGGGTCTACCTCAATCCATGCAGCAAAGATAAAATGTCCTAAGACTACCCCCCTTGTCAACAACATTTTTCATTTCTCATTACTGAAAGCAAGGTTTGCCTCTTGGCATCTCATCAATACCTTTTCAAGATTTTCCAATGCTTCTTCAAATGTATTGCCATAGATAGTGAAATCATCCATGTACACCTATACACGATCATGGATAAGGTATGAAAATATTCCCAAGAATTCCCTTTTAAAGGTGATGAGAGTGTTACACAAGATAAAGTTGCAAACACAGTAAGCAAAAGTTCCCCATGGGTAGTTGAGCGTAGTTTTATCTTGATCTTCTGGTGATATTTGGATCTAAATGTACCTGCTAAACCCATCTGAGAACAAGAAATATTTCTTTCCATCCAAGGTATCTAAGACTTGATCAATGAAGGGTAGAGGAAAATAGTCTTTCATCGTAGCCTTGTTCAATTCTTAGTAATCTACAAATATATGCCATTTTCCATTCTTTTGGGACTGCAACTAAAGGTGAAGGCCACTTAATGTTGGATAATGGGTAGATAGAATTGGCATCTAATATTTTTTGAAAATCTTCTTTAACCACGTTCTTGAGGGATAGATTCATTCTTCATTGAGGTTTCATAACAGGTCGGGAATCATTTTGTGTATAAATATGATGTGAACACATTTTAGGATCAATTCCCTTCATATAATGGTAATCCCAAGCAAAGGAGTTAGAATGCTTACATAATACTCGAAGATCAGTTTTTCTTGTTGAGGATCAGATAGTTGATTGCTAACATACAAGAGCTTACCTAGATGAATCTCCACCATAATCCCGTAACATTTTTCTTCTTGCACGGTGGATGTAATGCAAAATGAGGACGTCATCAAATCACTTGTCTCATGTATGCTATCTTTCACAATTTGATCTAAAGGAAATGAAAACCAACTATATGACTGTGAGAAATTAGAACCAAAAAGAAAAGTACGAACTTGATTATCCTTTGTTTTCTCCTAAAAATTTATTACCTGGTCAATGGTGCAAATAGGCTAAATCATCTCTTCATCACTTCCTAAATTGTCTACCCATGGAATATCTTTGGTTTCTTCTATGGGTTTTTCCGGTGGAAATAATGGTATTTGTTAAACTGCACCCCCCTGAGAAATGATCATGTCACCAGATCTACATATTATAAACACATTGGCAGTGGCAAGTCAAGCTCTCCAAAGAATAATGAGATGACCTCTCGAGGTAGCCTTGGGTTGTAAAACCATAAAATCTACTAGGTATGTCCATGAATACAAGGCCACTATCATGTCTTCTAAGATCCCTTATGGTTTGATCTTGGAATCGTCAGCAAGCTCAAGAAATCTAAGAGTCGGGTGTATGTTTTTCAAATTCAAGCGTTTCATAGTTCCTATGGTCATAATGTTAATGCTAGTCCAAGTTCAATCAAGGTGTTAGGGAGACAGATCCCATTTATTTGCATAGAGACAATAGGGTTCCCAGGATCTAAGTATTTCTCAATGAGGTTCCTACCACTTATCAGATCAATGGTCTCTCCAACAAAATGGATGGTAGGTGGGTATTTTCTTTTCCTCCCTAGTTATTTTACACATAATTCCTTTACTATTTTAGCGCCACAAATTTGTATATCCTGTAAGGCCTGAAGTAAGGGAATTCTAATGCAAACATTTTTATGTTTGGTAAGTAGATCATATTAAGGAGTAACCACTAGATTTTTCAATTGTAATATTTATGGATAGGGTGGTTCTCCTGAAGATGATGGTTGTTATAGTAAGGTTATTTCTTGTTTAATAACCGTTGGGGGTTCGTTACTAATTATTGTATTAGGAATTAGTTCTTCCTCTTCTTCCTCAACAATGATAGGGTATGAATTTTGAATGACCTTCCTAGAACATAAAGGGATATCCTATAAACCTATAGTTGTGACTATATATGTTGGGGAGGGCTGCAAATCAACTTGAAGCGCACGATGAGTTGGTTTATTATTTGGGTTAGCTACAAGTTGGAAAGGAAGTTGATGTTTCCTATGGGTTTTCAAGGCATGTAGTTTAAGCTACCGAGATTGCATAGCTGGTGGCTATGGTTGAGTAGGAATTTGCAAATAAGGTTGAGTTGGATACTATTGGGATAGCTGAGAAAAAGGTGGAAAATGTCGGGATTACATAGGAGGTTTTTTTTGCATAGGATAAGGGTATGAAGGCATACTCCCAAAATCAGGCCCTCTCCATCCCTATTACCAAGGATGAGTCTGAATTGGTTGTTAGGGCCATGCTTTCCAAGGGAATATTTGATTCCAAGTAGATTGTTGTGTTGGAAAGTATGCAGAATTTGAAATGGTAGGATCAGTAGGCATACCTGATGGACGAGGGTTCCATGGATTTTTGGATGTTAATGCACGTAATTTCTCTATGGTATCCTCCTCTCCTTGGTACACTAATTTCAATCCAGGATGTGAATGGAACTGAATCACTGATCTATAGAATGATTATCTGCATAAATACCACAAACAAAAGTCTTATTTAGAGGACACTCCTTCAATGTATGCTTTTTATGACACTTAGAAAAAAATATAGCCAAGGTTGCATTCTCTTCATCCTGCTTTTTCATAGCCTGAAAGGAATCTAGATGCATACTCAAGGTGCTAAGAATATTAGTCTTAAAAATTTCCACGAGGTTACCCAAATCTATTTTAGTGACTCCTCTTGACAAACTCTTAAGTTTTTTAGGGAGAGGGTCTCAAATTCCTTTAACTGTTCTTCTTACCCACTTGAATGTTGCATGCATGTCTCACCAATTTTATCAAGAGGCAACCGATAAACATCCCCATCCCTTTTTAAGTTAAGTAATTTCATGGAATCATGTCAAGTGCCTCTTAAAAATATAACCTTTATTGTTTCTTGTCCTAATTTATGTTTTTTGTAATGCTAAAGGTTATATTTAAATCGTTCAAGATAATCCTCTAGGATCTCATCTTCTACTTGTTTCATTCAGAATATTTCCTCTCTTAGATCCCTTTCTTTTCAATATTCCTGACACTTTTGAAGGAATACCCTTCTCATCTCTTCCTAAGTCCTAATTGTATCTCCTCCAAGTCTCATAAAACATCGTAATGTTGAGTCTTTGAGAGTGGCAGGAAACAATTTTAATTTTTGTGCATTACTAGATTAATCATAACTTCTACAAAAAAATCAAATTCAAACAAAAAGGAATTAGGATCATTACTTACTCGACCGTGAAAATTGGGAAGTACGGAAGGGGTAATATTCTTCATCTACAAAATTGCAAGAGGATCCATAATGTGAAAGCCAAACGTTACCTCTTCTTCAATGGTTTTTTCCTCCTTTTGATGATTATGTTCTCCTCCTGACGGTTTTGTTTCTCCCTACGATTGTGTGTCTCACCTTGATCCTCTACCATGTTTTCCCAAATTAAATTGTACTGCATTTCAATATGGGGGGATTCTAACCCAACAATTGCCTCTTTAATTTTCCTCTATGTGCTAAATTCACTGTCTCCACTCTTGTGCATACATTGGCTCAATAATGCCATTCCAACAACACAGTTGGAGCATGTTCCATCCAAACAAGATTTTGCATAGTATGTTTTCCCCTCAGGCCTATTGCACATGATGCTATGAATGAATTCTCTTGATGAAGTCAGTGGTATTGTCAGGGAGAAATCCTGCACATGGTTAGTATAGAACACACAACGAATGTACACAAATGTTTCATTGTAATATTCATATTCTACGTGGTATCTACAGCAACAAGTGTTATGAAGAGTATTTATTCTAACATACCAGGGCTTACATTTCTGAAAATATCTTTTCCCCAAGTTCAATTGTCTATGTTCATTCCTAAATTTCTCATATAGTTCTGTCTATGTTATATCAAGAAGATGCTTAATATTTGGTTCACGGTCCTTTGAACCCCTTCTCAGTTTTAGTACATCCTTCCGGTTTGAAGAAGGCCTTGTGTGATCATGCCAAAAACTATGCACTAGTCCATTTACTGCATCAACTAGCTTCATGTCACAACATGGCAACTGACCAATAAAGGCCCAAAAATCTGTCTGATCGGTTGTGTCAAGATTTCTTCTTCTAATAGAATACCTACGGAGGGTTTTTACATTCAAATTAACTAGTTTGGCTGTAGGCTTGAGAAAATGAAGGACCCTGGTGTTCTTATTTACAATTGCTTGTGACAACACATGACGAGCCGCATTGTGGTCCTTTGAACGTGTGTTCTTACCAATTTTACCAAAGGCATCTACTAAGCTTTTAACTATATGAGAACTTGGTTCAGAATTCTTTATCATCTTTATCCCTAGCTTTTTCCTAACAATATTCATGTCCCTAGATTTTAACAATGATAAAAATAATCTACATTTATCTCCATCACATTTAGAAACAAAATATTTATCAAGTATCTATTGAGTTTGATAAGCAATACTACGCTTAGATAGTGTACCTTCAATGGAATTGAGGAGACTTTCATCAACTTGTATACGCTTCGGAGTTCTTTGACCTATGCTTGCTAATGGAGGTAAGGGGTTTGGAATCCTACCATGCAGCGCATCACCAAGACGCTCCGGTGTTTCACTAGTAGTTTGTTGTCCTTCATTCTCTTCCTGGTAGTTGGATGGTGGAAGTCCAACATCCTCATCGATGGTCCGAATAACATTTTCTTCTTCAACGGTAGGCTCCATGTCCAATGCCTCTCTGAATTCATCACTTGTATAACCACAAGAGGTGAACAAATTTTGTGTTTCTTCATGAGCTTCATCTTGAGATGGTAACTTATCACTTTGACGTGAAGTGGGAATTGAAACATCCCCTAATGAGCACCTACGTTTTGCTTCTTGATTACTTCCATGGGGTACTTGTTCAACGACTATTATGGAAATAGAAGGTCCCTCTAGTGAATGCTTCCTTTTTCTTGTCGTGGATTAATAGGATGAACCATGGTATCCTCTATAATTGGATTTGGATTAGTTTCCAAAGAAATCCTCTAGTTCATCATGTCTATTGTTTTCTTTTCTTTCTCTTCTTCAATGACTTCTTGAGGTCTCTTCTTCTTGGCTGATTTTCTTCCTAGGTTACGTGCATTCCCCATCACCACAATGATCAATTCAATATAGTTTGTTTTTGTTGCTCCTCAATTACAAGCTTTCAAACCTTTAGTGCTTTAGAACTATAGATCCTTCAAGGTGATTCAATCTTCCTTCTCAATTGTTCATATTTCCCATCAAAACAATGATGAATGAGAAAATTTACCTTTGTTGCTCTTCAATAATAAGCAAATGAAAGTTAAATCATAAATTGTTCCTCAAGCTTATTCTCTTGTACAATTGTGTATATCCACCATCACCATGAAATAATCTTGAAGCTTGATATCTTATCTTGTGTGCTCCTCAAATATAGGCAAAATGAATCTTTCAAAGACCTTATCTTTGGTGTTATTCAATTGGAGATTCTTCAAGCTTGTTGATTATCTTCTTCAAATATAACCATATAATCCAACACCACACTGAGCAACCATGAAAGATGTCCTCAATGTTGCACTTGCATAACAAAAATAATGATCGAGATGGTGTATTGTGAATATTTCCAATGGCGGGCTCGTGCTCTGTTCGAAAAATTGCGGGATAACCTATTTTCGCTTAGACAGAGTAAAGGTGTTGTCGGATAGGGATAGTCCACTGTTTATACAGTTCCAAAACGTGCATGCATTATATAAAGGTAAAACATGCACGCGATATGGAGAAGCAAAACACGCACGTGATATGGTTAAGAACAATAAATAGGTCAGGTGCACAGCTAAGGAAACGAATAAAATCAAAAGAAAACAAATGTTTTGTATGGTTACATACAAAACAAATGTTTTTAGTGTGGGAAAAATGTTTTGTATGGTTCTATACCCCCCTAACTCTCCCTTACTCCATCCATGTCCCTACCACCCCGCTCTCTATCTCTCCACCTTCTCTTTATCTTCGCCATTATCCCTCCCTATAGCAGTCTCTCCCTTCTTCTCCCTTAATCACTAACCCTCTATGCCTTTATCCCTCCCCCCTACCCTCTCTCTATTACCTTGTTCCTAGAGCCCCTCCCGCATAAAGGCCCTTAGACCCTCTTCTAAACATTAATTCCTAAGTGCATAAGTCCACAAGATGATGATGATGATGAGGGTGATGACAATGAAGATGATCATGATACAGATGAAGATGATAAAGATGATGATGTTGATGAAGATGAATATGATGGTGATGATGATGAAGATGTTGAATATGATGATGAGGGTGATGAGGATGATGATGGTGGTGATGAAGAAGATGATGATGATGGAGATGTTGATGGGGAAGGGGGAGATGATAATGATGATGAAGAGGAAGATACAAGATGATGATGATTATGATGATGGTGGAGATGTTGATGATGATGATGATGATGATGATGATCGTGATGATGATGAAGATGTTGATGATGATGGTGACAGTGATGGTGATGAAGATGATGATGATGAAGAAGATGATGATGATGGAGATGTTGATGAGGAACCTAGAGATGACAATGATGATGAAGATGTTGATGATGATGATGATGGTGATGATGATGGTTATGATGATGAAGACGTTGATGATGATGGTGATGGTGATGAAGATGATGATGATGACGATGAAGAAGATGATGATGATGGAGATGTTGATGAAGAAGGGGGATATGACAATGATGATGAAGATGTTGATGATGATGATGGTGATGTTGATGATGACGAAGATGTTGATGATGATGGTGATGGTGATGGTGATGAAGATGATGATGATGAAGAAGATGTTGATGATGAACCTATAGATGACAATGATGATGAAGATGTTGATGATGATGATGAGGGTGATGATGATGAAGAATGTGATGGTGATGGTGATGGTGATGAAGATGATGATGACGATGAAGAAGAAGATGATGATGATGGAGATGTTGATGAGGAACCTAGAGATGACAATGATGATGAAGATGTTGATGATGATGATGATGGTGACGATGAAGATGATGGTGATGGTGATTTTGATGGTCATGAATCTGATGATGATGATGATGATGGTGACGATGATAATAATGTTGATGATGATGGTGATGGTGATGGTGATGAAGATGATGATGATGAAGAAGATGATGATGATGGATATGTTGATGAGGAACCTAGAGATGACAATGATGATGAAGATGTTGATGATGATGGTGGTGGTGATGATGATGAAGAAGC